>CP135548.1:4508862-4570975 GCA_032402905.1 Khaya senegalensis | reverse complement strand
TCCATATCATTAAAAGCATCAATAGCATGCTTTGTCATTCCAGCCTTACCATACAAATTTATGATCCTCGTGATGAACCCTTCACGTCTACCCTGACGTAGAGTCTTTTGATGCTCAAGCAAATGCTCTATGTAATCGAACCAGCGTGACCCAGCTAATCCATATACAGTATCTTCAAATGCGAACTTATTCTCAATAACAAGCCTATTGTGAGCATTAGCCTTAAAATAGCTGAAACAATTTCTCAGGGTTTCTCTCGGATTTAAGCTTGATAAGGGCAGGTTCTTCCAAGGGCTTATCTACAAAAGGTTTCGGACTTTGAAATCGATTCAATGAAACTGCAGGACTATTGTTCGATACAGCGGCAGCGGCAGCGTTGCAAAATCTGCGAATGGGTCGCAGAGATAGCATGTTCTGGGATTCACCTCTAATTGAAACATACCCATAAAGAAGAAAGCAAGGTTCTATACAATTATGTAACAAAATCTTCGCAGCCCATTAAACACATTGCAAATGAAAAAGATGCATGAACGCTTTAAATACACCATACCTATAAACCAAATACATGATTCATGTCAATCTCTTGAACAAATCTTAACAATGTCCATCTACCAAAATAAAGGACCCGACTAATGAACTCATCACCGAAAACTTTTATCAAACAGAAAAATGCCCATCAAAAGAAACCGTGATTGAAGTCGTCATCCTGGGAAAATCTTCCACACCATTAAACCAATTGACAAACCAATAACAAAATTCCCCCAAAATGAAGACAGCTAACTTGAAGCGAATGAAAAAACAGGAATAAAATAATTAAAAGTATGTACCCCTTATCCCCAGATAAAATACCATGAAAAAATGTAAGTACCCCGTATTCTGGAGAGTCTAGAAAAGGAAGATTGTGAAGAGAAGAGTTTAGCAATGATGAGAGACATTGGATCATAGAGAATCTCATGTTCTAGATGTGCTGGTTACTGGGGTTCTGTGGTTAAGGCTTTGTATTTGGTTCAGTTTGTTAAACAATTTCGGCGTGTTAAGTGGGGCGGGTGTATGATAAGGTTGTGTGGACTGCTGAAATTATCGAAAGCTGATTGGTCAAAATGAAAAACCTACATTCTGATTGGTGCAAAATATGGCCCTGAAAAAAATCATTTAAAAATATAATAACCCGTTTGATTAATAATAAGATGTAATCTTAAAATTTATTATAAATTAAAAAATATTTCTTAATTTTCTAAAAATATATTTTATTTAAGACTTTAAATAAATATAATTTTAATATATATTTATATATTTATTTATTTTTAAACGGATTATTATATTAAAAAATTAATAAAAATGTATAATTGGTAAAATTGCATTTAATATAATATAATATAATTTAATTTAATCCGTTAAATAAAAACAGGACTCCCCGGGTAACGCGAAAGCAGGGAACTGAAACCAAAATCAGGGAAAAACAGAGAAAAAGAAGAAACGAAATGGGGTGGATCGGAGAAAGCGTAGAGTCCATTAAGTCGCTCCAGATCCGCCAGGTTCTAACCCAGGCTGTCAGTCTGGGTTAGTCCTTAAACCCCATCTCTCTTTCTCGTATGCTGCTTGATTCGTGCTTGAAAATTTGATTTTTAAGATTGGATTAGTAGTTGGCTAATTGGGTTTTTAAAGAGTAGGAGTTCCATTGGTTGAGTCTAATGGGGTCAAGTTTTGTTTTTTCTGATAATTTATGAGACTTATTGATGAGTTTCGACATCGGAAATTTTGCATTCTCTGAATGTAGGGGCGAGAGAACTTTTGTGGGATGTAAAGGCATATCATTTTTGAGTTTTGTTTGGGTATTGGAAACAATTTGGCAGGAACTTCAATATTCAAGTGTATCGAATTCGGCGTGCATGACTGGCCATTTGGTCAATGGGGTCCTAGGAATGCTGGTTACTCGTGTTTTCTGAAAATTTTGTGCTCATTTGTACAATTTAGATTATGAATGGCTTGCAGATGAATGGGAATGGATTGTTCTTTGTTTTTTTTTTTTTTTTGTTCATTCAAATGTTTCTTTTAATGCTTTCTGCTTGCTACTACGCTCGTTTTTGTTTTCTTTATCGTGGTAATTGAAAGAAACTTTTCTTAACATTTAAGATAAGCTTTTCTGCCCGACTGCAAGCACATGATAGACTGTTAGTTATGATGCTACTTCTGTTTTTTGAGTTGTAATCGGAAGCTCTATTTGAAAGGATTTGTAATTGATGCTGCAGTCTGGTACCTGGTATGCGAAAGTATATGTTAATGAGAGTGGTCCTTTCTTGTTTCAGGTATGATTGTTACGTCTGCTCTGATAATATGGAAGGGATTGATGTGCATCACTGGCAGTGAATCACCTGTTGTTGTTGTTCTTTCTGGAAGCATGGAACCTGGCTTCAAAAGGGTAATGCATTTAAATCTGTACATTCTTTTAACATTTTGCTTCAAATAATATGTTATTTCTTGAGTTTTTGTGTGTCAAAATCTTTAGTGTAAAACTATTATCATGTATGTCTTCTATGAGCAAAGGGGAAGGGCAGATCCCTTCTTAACTTATTTAGGTAACTCTTGTACCATATTTATCTTTGTATACTTGAATTCTTCATTGCAAAGTTAATATGTTTTCTGTTGGAGGTTTGTAAGTTGTTGTCTATAGTGGGACACCTTATTTTTGTCAGAAGGAAGCTTTCAATGGACAGACTTAAGTGTGGAAATAAGTTACAGCCCTTGTGCATACATTTGTGATGGTTATTTTAGTTTTGCGTTTATTTTTTGGTTTACTTTCAATAGAGAAATTGGTGTAGGTGGGGTTAGACATCAATAGGTAGGATTGTAAATGATCCTAATGTGATCTTTTCTAAGGCTGAGTTTGCCCTGCAGAAACAAAATTATGAAAATTGTATTTGAAATTCACTAGCGGCTAGTGGGTATCAAAAGTAATTCCCAAGCTGAGGCACTGCAAACTTTAATCAGCTGAAGTGGAGAAATAGTAGGAAAACCTTTAAAGGTTAGCTGTATGTTACCAATGTCTGCCAGTTGTTCTCAAGTTTGATTGCTTTTGACATAAAAAAAAGGTATCATAAAAACAGTCTTAAATTATCAACTATATTTTACCAATGCAACCCACATTCGATTTCAAACCATAACAATATTTGAAATTTAAGCACATTTGCAATAGATTAGTTGGAATAGTGTTCAGTTTGGAAATATGATTGTTAAGGAAAAGGACTCTAATGAAAAAACACTGTTATATTTCCTAATTACATGTTTGGCTCTTTTTTTAAATGACTTCTGAATTTGTATTCCCATTTGGGTACCCTCTGCATATAGCATTTCTTAAGTTGCTCAACTAATTATAATCATATGACCTACAGGGAGATATTTTGTTCTTGCATATGAGTAAAGATCCTATTCGTGCTGGAGAGATTGTTGTTTTTAATGTCGATGTAAGTGCCTCTTTTACTTTTAACATTATTCATTATTTTATCAAAATGGTTCACTGTAGTTTCTGTCGGTATTCATAATTGGAAGGCTTGTTTCATTTTTCATGCCACCATTCTTATGGTTTCCAGGAAACAAATTTTGAATTTTCATGAAACAAACTTTTGCTCTCCCCTTCAAGTTTCTTAGTAGAGCCATTATGTGGCCAAATTGAAAAATTAATCAGTGTTTACAAATCAGGAGGAAAATGGTGAATTAGTTTAACTATTATGTGCAAGAACATTTTTTCTTCTTCTTCTTTGCAAAATTTTTAGGTTTCAAATAGTTGGTGACATTATGATGATCCTGTAATTTTTGACATTACTTGCTACAGGTGAACATTTGTTTTATTTTTGTTTGATTGCTTGTCTTTAATATACATTTATTTATACCATGTTCATCTGTCTTATTGTTGATATTACTATTATTTTCTTTTGTGTGCCAATATATTTTTTAAGTATCTTTTCCCTTCTTTCAGGGCCGGGAAATTCCAATTGTTCATCGGGTGATAAAGGTAAATATATGCTTGACCTTCTTCTTCATAGGATTGATGATATTACCTGCCTTCTTACGTTGTGCATACCTGCTTTGGTAAATACTTTCTTCATGGTTATATGTGGTTGCTGCATGTTAGACCCTATTCTTAGTGGGTAACATTTTGCTTGTAGATTTCTATGCTAGGAGTAGGTGGTAGATAGACTGAGCTTGTTTGAATATCATGATTCTTGTAGTTTTTTAAGGATCCTCTGTCTTCTTGAAACTTTCTATACTTCAAGCCCTTTGCTCTTGTTTTTGTTTCTTTGTTTGAACTGAATGAACTAATAACCACAACTTTTTGTCTATTGATGTTAATATTTTGTTATATTGCAGGTTCACGAACGGGAAGATACGGGGGAAGTTGATGTCCTAACTAAAGGTGACAACTCCTTTTAATGACTTTTAATGTATTTCAGATTGACCAAGGTACCATTATTCTCTGAATAATGTTCTTTTTTATCGAATTTTCTTTCTCAGGTGATAACAATTATGGGGATGATAGGCTTTTGTATGCTCAAGGTCAGCTCTGGCTTCAGCGGCATCATATTATGGGCAGAGCCGTGGGGTAAAACTCTAATATTGATTTTTGGAATTCTATGATCTTTTACATGGAAAATTTATCATTTGTGAGACAACGTTAAGTAATGATAGCCTGTACAATATTTTCAGTATCATACACACACAGAGAAAGTTGTGAACAGTGTAAGTTCAGGGAAGATTTAGTTTTCATGCTAAATTGTCTTATTCTATGGTCTAACTGGGTGCTGGAATCAGTGTGCTTGATCGACTTGGATAGCAGAAGTGGATCCCTGAATTGAAAAAGCTTTTAATGTTGACTATAGTTGATCGTCTACATCCAATGGGTAGAACTTATTCTTAATGATGTTAGCATGGTGACCTTTTTATCATTACCTTGATGATTTACTGTAAGTCATTCCTCGTCGATGAAAGAGCAAAGAGGTGGTAAAGAATATCCTTGTCATTATTATTTTTTGGTATTGATTGGCAAGCATGCTTTAGTGATTAGCAACAGGTGACACTAGACAATGGTGATGGTGTTTAAGGTCATAGGAATTCTTATAACCATGTATGATCCCAGCTCGCTCTGACTTGGGAATTGGCTTTGAAGAAGGAACTTTATTGTTCAGGGTCGAGTCAGGATGAGATTGCTTCACTCAAGGCCCAACAACCTTGTTGCCCTAACTGGGGATCACTATGCTCAAACTTTATACTGCTGTTCTTCATTTTTTATTTACTTTTCATTATTACATGCTTCTCCATTTTTATACATCTAAAAGTTTCAAGGAAAAGAAGTTGCACACCTTTTTTTTTCACTTCAGAACATTGGAAATACGCTAATATGTTGGTTGCTTTTTGTCATTTACAGGTTTTTGCCTTATGTTGGCTGGGTGACTATTATCATGACCGAAAAGCCAATTATCAAGGTATATTGTCTCCATGGTACTTTCTATTTCAACTAGTTCTCCACAGTATTCTCAGCAAAACCTGGCACGCTAATTTTCAATTTCTACTCCTAATTAACGTTTTCATTTAATAACAACTATGCTTTACGAACGTCATTTTAATAGAATCTGGTATACTTGTTCATATCTTGCAGTATATTCTTATTGGTGCACTGGGATTGCTCGTTATCACTTCAAAGGACTGATATATGAATGTTCATGGACATCGGTTTCATTCAAAGCAGATGCTGTGATCTTTCTATGGATCTGTTGTTTCCTTATAATTGTAAACCCCAGACAGGAAAGAACAACTAACATTACTCTGATAAATTAAACGATAAATAGATGATTTTGTAGGCCAACTTCCTGTTGCCCACCATTCTTAATGGGATTATTGATCCAACTCTTTCCCAGTTTTCTGACTTCATTGAAAGCCTCACTATAGGCTGGGAATTTAAGCACTCAAATTTTAGGTGGAATTCTGTGGAAAAAGTAACAACGAGTTTGTAATTTTTCTCATACTTATTATTAACTATTAGATCAAGAGACTGTTAAGATTGAGGATTGATTGCAATGTATATATATTAAACCAGCCTGGTACTGACAGTTCAGAGAAAAATCGACTGAAAGAGGTTGAAAAACATAAAATGGCTATTCCGTTTTCTTCACTAATAACTTTTCCACTGTCCTCATCACGTTGCCACGGTCAAAACTGCAGCGAAAGCAAAACTAAAAGGCTGCCGGCACCTGTTAATCAACGCACCTGCAAGTTTTGTAGTCGCTCACCGGAATTGCTCTCTCGGTAAACTTTTTTATTATAAGTTTCGGTCCTACTAGTTTCTCTTCTCTTAGCGGGTAATCAACACATTTCTTATTTCTTTTCTTATTATTCTTTGATGTGGTTTAAGTCGATCGCCTTTGATTTTGATGTGTTTATCTCACTGGGTACTTCAATGGGTTTAATGGGCATTGAATATTTGCTTAAGGGTTGGCTTGAACAATGGTTTCTCTTTATGTGCATGTTATCTATTCGGTGAAAGTCGTCAATGAAGCGTATTAATCTTTACTTCATTATATGGGCGTGTTTCAATTTGTGGCGAATTCCAGAACATGCACTCTTTGATGCACTTTCACTGATTTCTCAACAGTTGCATTGAATCACATTAGAAAAATGAAATTGTTACAAATCCGTAAGAAAACATGCTCTTGTCAAGTTGAAAGAGACCCTATAAATTGATTCAAGGAATCTGAGGCTAATTCCCACCAAAGACTTGTTATCAGCCAAGGTTAGGTTCTCGTTAGAAGACAAAGGTTTCCTTGTTAGTTGGGCATCTCTTTATAACCATTGTCATCCTAAACTGTGGTTCATCGATTGAATTGTTCCTTACTCCCCAAGTCATATAAAAATAAGGGTCTTGCAAGCATAAGCCGTTTAAAAAGTCAAAAGTAATAACATTTTCTTAGTTATAAGTATGGAATTTAATGTCTTATCAATTTTTTATAACTTTTTAACTCGTGACTTGGGGGACATGTTAGCACAACACTAAAAAACTCCAAAGTCAGTGCTAGATTTATGGTTTTAGCTGGTTATTCTCTTATAATCTCCGAAGTTTTTTTTTTTCTTTTTTCCTTTTGAAAGAAAAAAACGTTCCAAGGGCACCTGTTTGTTCAGTATGTACTTTTATTTTGCATTTTGATGTTGTTTTTGCTGTAATTTGACATGGATATGAATTATTTGATTCTTATATTTTGTTTGATGTTGCTTTGGGCCTTTGGTTATAGAACAATGAAACACTTAGATTCTAAGTATTATTTCTTTCGTTCCCACGTTTTCTCAATATCAAGCAGGGAATGTGTCAACTAAATTTTATTTTTTTTTTAATGTTTTAAGGCTAATCTGTCATAATGCGCATTGCAGATTTTGGTTTTTGACATTGAAAACTAGAAGATTCAAACAAGGCACAAAGTTTGATATTCCTATTTTCCTTTAAAAAAAAAGTGTAGTTTGTGATAATTCTTAGTGAAAATGTAGAAATTCACCGTCTTCAAGTTTTATTGATGCCCTTTGGTTCTGTTTTGTTCTCAAAAAACATTGAATTCTGATGCCGTGTGTTTCAGAATTTATGAAATGAAAACTTTGGCACATTTTATGCAAGTAGTTGTTTGTATTAATTATAGTTTCTTTTGACATTATTGTACTCTTGAGTCACAAAAGAATATGGAAGACGTGAGTTCTGCACTAAATGAAGTTTTCTTGATGCTAATTTAAATGATTTTACTTGATTTGTATGACATTCAACTCAAACGTAATGATTTTTAAATTGCTATTTGCCAGAAAACCCTGGCATAAACTGCCTTTAATATATTGAATTTCACTTATCATGATGGTCTTTGAATAGGAATGAGTAAGAGGAAACGACCAGACTCAAATTCACCTGCTGACGCTCTAACAGAACATGAGCACATCGTCTATGATGTAATTAGAAGCAAACGAGATATGGGCATATGGACACAAGACATGAAACGAGAACTGCAGACAAACATTCCTGATAATATTGTTACTAAATCCCTTAAGTCACTTCAAGCCAAGAAATTGATCAAAGAGGTGGTTAATATCCAGAACAAGGGAAGGAAGCACTTCATGTCAGTGGAGTTTGAGCCCTCAAAAGAAATCTCTGGTGGGGCATGGTATGTTGATGGAAGCCTAGATACAGATTTGATAAAAGTTGTGAAAGACCAATGTGTAAAGCACATAATTAGGTTGAAGGTTGCCACGTTGGAGGGAATTTCAGATTCCATCAAAAGGAGCGGGGTCTTCAAGGATGACTTGACGAAGCAGCAAATTGAAGAGATTGTGAGGGCTTTGGTTTTGGACAATGAGATTTTGGAAGTGAAGAGTAATGGATCAAGGGAATTCGCTAATATTCCAGTTGGAAAAGTTTGTTATAAAAGCATTAGCAAAGGTAGCGGTGGAGGGGAACCAAAGACAGGAAGCCTGGCTTCCATACCATGCGGAGTTTGTCCCCACATAAATATTTGTACACCAGAAGGCATAATCTCCCCGAAAACCTGTGTCTATTACACCAAGTGGTTAGATTTTTAAGCTTTTTGCATTTAGCAACATAGTTTCTGAAATAATGTTGCTGGAATTGTATGTCAAACAGTTTTGTTTATCAATGTCATCTATTTATTCTCATAGTGTTTGAAGTTTGATCTTTCACTACTGCTTGTTCAAGTTTCGTGCATTGGTTCAGTTGTTAATTGCGCACTATAGCAACCAAAAACCTAGGAGTTCTTTTTTGGGCAAAAATGCTAGGAATAAAGGTCTTTGTCAGGAGTCCAGACCGCTCTCTTGCATGCTAGAGAGCTTCCTGACCATTTTGTATACCCTAGTTTGTGAGCTCCTTAAGATGTAGATGTGTCTTAGGTTGTAAAACTGTTATTAACACATCACTTCTGATGATATAATATCTTAAGAATGAGAGGGATATCCCCAATAATATTCCGATGCCCCCTAACCCGAGTTTCTATTGCAAAGATCAAAATTATTTTCCAAAAAAAAAATTGAGCCGAGACACTATTGACCGACCAGAGCAGAATCAGTAAGAAATAGTCACCCCACAGTTCATAAATTTATATCCATATCTGAATTGGTCAGAATCATCTATCAACAGTAACTAGTGAGGCTAGTGGTTTGGCACTAATTCAATGACTGGTGTCCATTTATAGTAAGAACACTGAAAAATCTCAGAACTTGCCTCGTGAGCAGATTGATTTCAAGATTTGGCACCTAGTCTTATATGGTATTGAGTCATTCTTAGTTGGCCTTGTATGGTATAAAACCAAGTGATAATATGGGCAGACAGATAGCACAAATTAATTAGGATGACAAATTAAGATATAGAAGGAAAAACCATAAACTAAAAGCGTT
Source organism: Khaya senegalensis (assembly GCA_032402905.1). Lineage (NCBI taxonomy): Eukaryota > Viridiplantae > Streptophyta > Magnoliopsida > Sapindales > Meliaceae > Khaya > Khaya senegalensis. Next base: position 4,561,549 of record CP135548.1, on the reverse strand, counting down.
TTTAATTGTCAAGTAGAATCCAAGCTTGTCAAGTTTACTTGCTTCCGTGGATTCATTTTTCTCCTATGGTCATCATCCATTATCAGTAACAATATGAAAAATAATTCTTGAAATATAAAAAGGAAATACTCTTACATTTTTTTCGCTTGCATATCCAATGAAAAAGTCATATTAGTAGCCTGTTGATCATACACCAAATACAAGAAATAGTTGGCTTTCATTCTACTTTCATATCCAATATTTCTCAGAATTGAAAATGGTATGTTTTAGTGACTGTAAACCTAACAATCTGAATTGATGAATCACAGAGCACATAAAGTTATTATTGTTATTATTGTTTTCACTTTGCAGGATTTATTTGCTATTTTGAGCCTGTTCTTAGCTACATGGTCAGTTCAAATGAATGTGAATATTGCTGCTCAGAATACATTTAACGTTCTAGATTTTGGAGCTGTTGGCAATGGAAAATCAGATGATTCCTTGGTAACATATATATTTGCCATTTCAGTTTTCTTAACATATAGAGAAGTTGCATGGCATTACAGATTGATTCTTTGTTAACGTAATTTTAATTTTTTTGTTTTGAATTTTATATATATAGGCATTTACAAAGGCATGGAACGAGACGTGCAACGCGATTGCAGAAACTCCTACCATGATTATTCCAAAGGGAAAGACATTTTTGGTCCGTCCTGTAACATTTAATGGACCTTGCAAAAGAAACGTCTATATTCAGGTTAGCCAAGCATGCAATAACCAACAAAAATTCAATAATCAAAACTAAGAAAAATCATCCATGCCGGAGGACGACGACGAACTTGGACCATTAATTCACGTCTGTCGATCCCTATTATTATCTTCATTCAACATGTAAATTATGTATAAATTTGAGCATAAGACGAGGCTTTTTCCTCCACGTATATTTTATTGTAGTTATCGGGAGTAATTAAGGCACCTGACGGACCTGCTGAGTGGACAAGTGAGACGTGGAGATGGTTAGAATTTGATAGGATAATAGGGCTCAATATCAATGGTTCTGGTTCTGGCTTTTTAGATGGAAACGGTAAAAAATGGTGGGATAAATCATGCAAACATCATCCTGGAAAGGTATTATCTTCTCACCATACATATAACTTCTTTTGTTTTCTCTCTTAGAAGTATACTAATTTTCCCTCGATTATGTATCTGACAGGGCTGTACCACACATGCACCTACAGTAAGTCCATACCCATGGATTCTTACTCTGAAAGATGCTGTCTTGATTTTCTGATAAGGGCAAACTTACACCATGGTTATTAATTGCAGGCACTAGGTTTTACAAACTGTAAAAATGTGAACATGAGCAACATTTATGTTGTACAAAGCCCTCAAGTTCATGTCCTTGTGTATGATTCCCAAGATATCAACTTCAATAGATTGATAATAAGATCTCCAGAAACAAGTCCCAACACCGATGGAATTCACATTTCACATTCTCGCAATGTCACTGTACACGCCTCAAGTATTGGCACTGGTATAATTTTATATATATGTTTACTGCTTAAAATTTTGTCTTTAAAAACGTACCCTTAATCAGATCTGCGAATTTTTGATTAACAGGTGATGATTGCATCTCAATTTCCGATAGAACTTCAAATATTAAAGTTTCTTACGTTAATTGCGGACCTGGTCACGGTATAAGGTAAAGAGATTTCTTATGCTGATTCTTAGAACTAACACACAGAATATAAACTTGAAAGTCGGCCATCCGTGATACATACATATTTATATGTAGCATTGGAAGCTTAGGCCAAGGTGGAGTGGAGGTACAAGTAGAAAACATCACAGTGAAACACATTAAGTTCTACAAATCTACCAACGGAGCCCGAATCAAGACTTGGCAAGTATGTTCGTGTTTTATTAATTTGGTAAGTTGATTCATGAACTTAAACGTGCCAGTGTCATATGAAATGTCTTGTCTTTTGTCTTTTGTTTTTGGCAGGAAGGAAGAGGACAGGTTCAAAATGTAGAGTTTTCAAATATGAATTTCACAGACGTGCAAAATCCAATATGTATCAACCAGCACTACTGCGATATCAAAGGCAATTGTAGCAAAACAGTGAGTTGAAACAAATAAACTATGAAATAAAGTATTTATTTTTCACTTTCAAGATTCATGAATGAAAAGTTTTAGAGTTTAATATTATTATTCGGTTTCTTATCCAAAAGTTTCAAGTGGTACTTAAACATGGAATCAAAGCTAGTTGACCAAGTAGTGATGGGTTAGAATTCCTCCCCTCTTCTTAATGTGTTTGTATCTTTTTTCCTTTTATGTCTTTGTTCAGTTTAGTGTCATTGTGTTTAGGCTTTTTCCTTTTCTCTATCTTTGTTTGGGATAAATCTATCTAATGTTGGTATTTTATTTTTGTTCAAATTAGTCCACTTAACAAATAAAAGTGAGGTTTTTTTCTTTTCTTTATCTTTGTTTAGGATAAATCCATCAAATATCGATATTCTATCTTTGTTCAATTTAATTCACATAACAAATTTATTTAATTTTGATCTTCAACTTTTAGTCTCAATGTGTTTAAGTTTTTTACTTTTTTTTTATCTTTGTTTGGGACAAACTCATCTTATATCGGTCTTTTATCTTTATTCAATTTAATTCACTTAATAAATTTATTTGATTTTGATCTTTAACTTAAAAAGTTTTATTAGAATTTAATATTATCGATTTATTTTAAATTTTAACTTAAAGAATTCTGTTATAACTTAATATTATTGTTTGATTTTGATTTTTGACTTAAAAAGTTCTCTTAGAACTTAATATTATTATTTTGATCTTTATCTATAATTTATCCTCTTATGTCAAGTGTTAACAAAATTGATAACCCATTTCATTTTGTTTTATTTTAAATTTCTGTTTGAAAGGGAACCGGAGTTCACATAAGCAATGTGTACTATTCTAATGCATTTGGGACTTCGGCAACAGATGTGGCTGTAAATCTTAATTGCAGCGAGAACGTAGCATGTACCAATATCAACTTGGACAATATTCAATTGGAATCAGCATATAAGAGAAAGAATGTTGTGTCTGTCTGCAACAATGCTTTTGGAATCGCCAAAGGAATGCAAGAACCAAAATCATGTCTCGGATCATGAATTCATCAAATGAAATTCTACATGATCTTCTCCAAAGGGATAAAACTGTAGTAGTACTTTTTTATATTCTTGCTTTTGGATCAAATAAAGCAATGATATCAATATCATGGTTATGTTTATTTATGAACCAGCTAAGATTTTCATTTTTTTTGGTTAAAAATTTCTATTTAGGTTTGAGTAATTAGAAGACAAAAGTTTTAACAATATTACCTACTCTAATAAATTTTACCAATTGAATCAATTTGACATCCACTTTAAAATTTAATTTAAATTACTTCAATTATTTATTCTAATAATTTGCTCCATAATTTTTTTTAATTAGAAATTAATTTAATTTAATAATTGTTTAAAGTACAAAAATTAAGTAGTGTGTGAAAAAATAAAAAATAAAAAAAGAATCGATATAAATTATTATTTTATTTGCTAAAATTTATATATTTTTTTATTTTTTTCTCTCGTCTTTAAAATTTATTTGTGCAAAGAAGAAAGTGGAGAAAAATCTAATAAATTTTAAAGTTAACTTCTCTTAATCTACACTTTATACATAAAGTTTATTCAGTTGAAAGAGAAATAATTCATGAAATTATGCTCAGTAATAATTTAAGAAATAATTTAATTAATAAAGTTTACTAATTAAACAAATAAACTAAACAATGCACAAAAATAAATCTTCTTTCACTAGCAATATATTGATTAATAAGGAATACAAATACAACAAATAATGGAGACATTTTCATGATCAACACTTTTCAATTTGTTACAATACAAATGTTTCATCAACCACATAAAAATAATTTTCAAATTAATATTTCTTCATTTTATTTCCAATTAGCAATTATATCCTAATTAATTAAGAAGATACACTTTGATTATAATTGGATACTCATTAATATTTATGGGCTAAATTTACCTAAATTTAATGGATTGTTTTTGCTCCCTTTATGGAAGTAATGTTTTCAACATATTATTATATGTAAATATGAGAATAATCCCATTGATTATGGCCTTAAATGGTTACTTTTCCTATATAGATTGCTCAATGTTCTTATCAATACACACACCCCCCCACCCTCATGCTGAGATAATTTATTTGCTAAAACACTATTAGGTTCACGAATCATAGGCCACTCACTTTACCATTCTTGCCACCGAAATTATTGTTCAATTGCTGTGTAAAATGATGGTAAACACATTGACATCTGCCTCTTTTCTAAAAAATCTGTCGACTTCTTTGTTCTAAAAGATTTTGGTCCTAAGTTTAACATGTTCTCCATTGCAGAAACTCTTTACCGTATTCTTGATTTTGTCCTTGACGAGCTGGGGATCAAGCTTCCAACCATCTCGAGTAACTCTATCTAATGCTGCGCCTGTTAGCGTGATCAGTTGGGGAGCTGTTGGAGATGGAAAAACCGATGATTCACAAGTAAATACTTCACTTTCTCCTTGGTTTATTCATTATTATTGTTGGTGTAATGTATCAAATATAAGGTTGTTGTAATTAACATGCAATTTCATGAACAATTTAAAGGCTTTTCTGAAAGCTTGGAAAGCTGTTTGTGGAGCAAAAGCAAAAGATTCAACTCTATTTATACCAGGTGGGAGAACATTCCTTCTGAAGCCAGTTCGCTTTCAAGGTCCATGCATGTCTTCTTCTATCAATGTTCAGGTAATTCGTGTATCATATATGAACAAAAATTATCATTTTTCCACAAAAGTTGGCATGCCTGTCAATTTATATTAAGATTAATCTGTGAAATGGGATCACAGATTCAAGGAAATGTAGTGGCTCCTGATGATATTGGAGCATGGAATGGCTACGACAGGCAAACATGGATTGCCTTTTCAAAAGTTAACGGACTTACAGTTAACGGAAATGGAAAAATAGATGGACAAGGGGCGTCTTGGTGGCCGCAAGCAAGTAAACTTGGCCGTAGACCCTCTGTGAGTAAAAGAGATTTTCATTCAATGCAATATAATGAACCCTAATTCTGATTTGATGTAAACGAAATTCATAGAACATCAGTACCTAATTTGGTGATTTGGCTAGGCTTTCGCATTTATTGGCTGCAATAATCTTCGTTTACTCGGATTGACACATGTCAACAGCGCAAGCAACCATATCACTGTATACGGCTGCACTGGTGTAACCATCTCTAACCTCCGTATATGTGCTCCTGAATCAAGCCCGAACACAGATGGCATTGATGTTAGTCACTCAAGCCATGTCCAAATCAATGACTGCATCATCGGAACTGGTAGATGTTAAATCTGTCTTCTGAAATATGCTTATCATCGTCACAAAATTCCTGGACTTGTTTTACTCAATCGTTAATAACATTGCTGTAGGTGATGACTGTGTTGCCATCGGTACTGATTCCTCAAACATAGTTATAACCGGTGTAACATGTGGACCAGGTCATGGCATAAGGTCTGCAACATTGGCACAAGTTTTATTCCTGGTTTGTGGTATTTTTTGACATTGATACATAGCATGCTGTCTGATTTGCAGTATTGGAAGTTTGGGGACAAAGGGAGAGACAAGCGTGGTAGAAGATGTACTTGTCAGTGACTGTACATTCAACGGAACTACAAATGGAGCAAGGATAAAAACATGGCAGGTAATCAAAGAGATAAGTTAATACTAATTGATTAACAGGTTGATTAACTCAAATTAATTAACTGATGCTTCTTTTCAGGGAGGGGCTGGATATGCCAGAAGGATTTTCTTTCAGGGAATTACACTTGATTCAGTGGCCAACCCTATTATCATTGACCAATATTACTGCCCTCAAAACAACTGCAAGAATCAGGTACATCAAACCCCACATAATCCTGATACAAACAGTTGAATCAACTAGCACTCACTAACTTCGTATATGCAATGTTACAGACAGCAGCTGTTAAAGTGAGCGATGTTTCGTACATCGGAGTTCATGGAACTTCGAGCACGGAAGAGGCGATCAAACTAAGCTGTAGTCAAAGCATTGGTTGCTCTGAAATTAAGCTTAATAACATCGACATAACATCTTCAGTTCCCGGAAAAGTCACTCGTGCGTCGTGCGTTAATGCTCATGGAAATTTATCTGGTCAATTAGTTCCATCTATAGATTGTCTTTCACAGTAGTTCGTATCTTATTCATGTATGCATGCTCATATTTTAGAAACGACAGAGTTTATGGTATTACATTTTTGGAGTTAATAATAATATAAATTCAATTTCTTACCTTTGTCGGAAATAAAATATGCCTCCTTGGAACGTTTTTACCATGATTTTGGTTCTCAGTGACTATTGAGTCCTCTGTTAAGCTAAATGTTCCGATAATTTGGGTCAAATTTTTTCAAGTTGCAATCAGCCTGTTCCATGCCTTTGTTGCAACAAATATAACATTATCTTCTACTTATTTGTATGTAATAAAAATCATTATAGTAAATTAATTAGGAAAAGTAAAGGAAAACAAAATCAGGAAATGATTAAATAGCGAGACCCATCAGATTTATTAGTCATGGCATATATAGCCATCTCTAGAAAGACCAATTTTGACCAAAACTTTTCACAAGCAGTTAATTTAGAATACCAAAACTAACTACCAAAATCTTCCTCTCTCTTCGTTCTTCTTCACACTCCCTCCCCCCTCTCTTTAGTTCACAGTATATATATTTTCTGCATTGAGCAACTTTATATCACAAATTTCACATTAGATAAAAATAGAGAATTATAAAAGTTTATAAGAGTAAAGTTCTACACACTTTAATGGACATATCTTTTGGGGAGGAGGTAATGACCTAATCCGTGACAAGATGGTATCAGAGCCAAACCTATTATGGCTTTGATGTCTCAGCCAAATACCCACGCAAATCTTCCTCTCTCTTTCTTCTTCTTCACACCCCCCATTTCTTTAGTTCACAATAGATATATTTTCTGCATTAAGCAGTTTTATGTCACAAATTTCATATTGGATAAAAATAGAGAATTATAAAAGTTTATAAGAATAAATCTCTACACACTTTAATGGACATATCTTTTGGGGAGGAGGTAATGACATAATCCGTGACAAGATAGTATCAGAACCAAACCTATTCTAACTTTGATGTTTCAGCCAAATACTCACGCGCAATAATTACATTCATAAAAGGTCCATAAGTTTAGAAGTAGAGTAAGACGGGTATACAATAAACACCACTATGACTAGAACATTAAAAGATTGAGTGAAAAAAATATCATAAATCTCATATTGAATAAAAATAAAATATTATAAAAATTTATAAGAGTAAAATTCTACACACTTTAATAAATATATCTTTTGAGAATGAGATAATGACTTAACTCCTAACATCTAGGTCGCCCACCACAGATTAAGAAGTGGAATGCTTTGAATATTTCAAATGTAAGTTATAGTCTAGACTCATTTATTAACTAGGCGAGATGTGACACCTCAAATAAATTGGTCTAAAGCACATGCTTTCTTGATCAATTGCAGTTCAAAGGGGATGTAGATCTTTAATTCACGGACTTGAAGAGTTATCTAAACGACAATATCCCACGTGGCATCCAAAAGTGGAACCACGCTATGCAAAGCGATCACTTGCAATTCTTCGCGCCACAAACTTACAACTGCGAAATTACAAATTTCTTCGTTCTTACCGTCCAATTTAATTCAGTAGTTCCATCGTTAATTTTTTTTTACCGAGATGAAAAAACATAATATATCTGGTTTCAATTTTCATTCGGACTAAAAGATCAAGCAAAAACTTACTGTTATGGCGCTTCCTGTTCCTGGTGGCTGCGCATGCTTCGGCGTGTCCCGCCCATCGCACAGTGGTCGGAGAACCGCCTTATTGGCTACTCTGTCTTCTCCTAAACCCGATACAGTTAACTGGGTCGAGGCAACTTCGAGCTTCTTTGAACGTGGCTCATGCCCTTCAAGTTTTATGATGGTAAGTCTCGTACAGGTGTTAGTGGTTATCTAATAGTATCGAGAAATCCCGTCGAGAAATCTTATTTTGTTGTCTTAAAGTATCATTATGTTTAACTCGATTTGTTAAGGAAGTCCCTTCAATCTTTTCTAATGATCTTTTCAACATGAAGTCAGCAATATTTATTTATTATCAATCAATAAATAAAATATCTCGTCATAAAATAGAAATTTGCTTCACTGTAGTCTTAAGAGGAGGCAGCAGAATCGTTATTGATTTTTTCCCCCAATTTATGCTTGGCATAATCAGGAATTATGAGTATCTAGCCAAGCTGCTGATGCAGTTAGTTTCTTTTAATTTTATTTGATAGGTGTCTGCAACTTGTGTAATGGGGGTGTGAAGTTTGTGCGCGATAATGACCGAAACAGGTCAGTGATCTCTCACTTTTTATGAAATTTCTCTCATTAAGAATGTTAAGCTTTTGACAATATCAGATACACACATCAATTTAGTAAATCCTGTTGTCAATTTCAAGTTAGAGAAGTGGGATGATCTCACTTGTGTGATTCGATAGTTTATTGATCTTGCGATCTTGTATGAAGTGATAAATCAAATGTATGCCTTCACGTCGACTGCGCATGCTGCTTTTGCTATTGGAAGTATTCCTAGATGGGCTAATGCTGCAGGTGATCCTGCACCACCAAACCTGATCCTTATGCTTCCTTTTTGATGTTTTATTTTATTACTTCTTGCAGTTGAAAGTATTATAAGTAGTTTAAAAGATCGTTATGAATGTTAAAGCAGATAGTTGAAGTTAATTTGACAGAATAACCATCAAAAGGAGAAAAGATTAAATCATTGACGTGCTTGCCTTTCTTCACCTACTACCACTGATGAATGACCTTTTTAATGGTCAATGCACTCTTATGGCCACTACACATGCATATTTTAGGCTAATTTAGACAAAAATTAATTATGAACTGCCCCCGGTGGATGCTTCTTCTTCTTATGATTTTTCTTTAAGGCCTAAAAGGAGAAAAGAAAAAGATGAATTTTCTTTCTAAGCGGATGTAATTAGCTCTTCATTATTTTGCGTGTTTCAGAAATATAGGTTCTTCATCATGTTTAGCTATACTTTTGTCTTGGTGACTGTTCTTTTTCCTCTTTTCTTTGCAATTGACAGGAGAATCAGGTATGAAGCTCTGCAGAGTGAAGCAGGCAAGAATCTGCTGAGAAGGTCAGGAAAAGCTCCTGATGATATTCAAGTGTTCTGCTCGTTGAAAAGGATAGGTACATATATAATATTTTCAGATTATTCTAAAGGCTAATGTTGGATTGGTCTGAATTCTGAAGAATTGCAGCTAAATTCAGTTTCAGAATTTTCTTTTTCATATTTTGAAATTCGAGCTTCAAAATCCTTATCGGTTCATTTGTCTTCTACAAGGCAGAGCAAGAGAAAAGGATGATTTCCATGTTCAACAAATTTGACCCAACTAAAATTTCATATTTTCTCAACATCTGTCTTCTGATTAATTTAACAAAATTCTGCAACCTGTCCTGCTTATATCTGTCCCTGGCTCTCTCTAGTGGAATAAGTTTTGCATGAAGATGATTAAGAATTAATGGTTGGTTTCAGATCACATATCAAATCAAATGCTGTTCTCAAGATAATGGAGTACATAGATCTACCTTTTCCTCAGCTAAGCATTTTTGCTACAGTTTGTACCTCAGTAAGTCATCCCTTTTTTGTTACTTTCCAGTAACTTTCTTTTACTTTAGCTCTGAAACTAATGGAAAGTACAAGAGGAGATCTATTGTTCTATTATTCTATTATTCCTTGCCATGGCTGGTTGCAGGTTTGTTAGAGATTTTGCAGATGACAACATTGCAATCAACTGTTACACCATCTTTGGCTGCTCAGACTCATGTAAGTTATATGGTAATTAGTAATATCCGGTCATTACAGTTGATGAATGTATCTATACATTGGAAACTCAAAAAACAAGGGACCTTAATGTGATCTACGAATGCTTGTTATGTGGATTTGGAATATGATGATGAACACATATGCCAATTGACAATTCTCGATGTAAATTGATTCAAATATACTCTCTTTGTTTTCCTACTTATTATTAGCTGATGGTAAGTGGATGAATTTCATATTTTCTTCCATATTGATATCATAGTTGATCTGTTGGTTACGTGAGAGCTTTATTATAACATATTTGAAGCCTTCTTTATATATCTTAACTTTATTGTCAAGTTCTTGTTTCTTTGTGCAAGGTTCAACATGATTAAGATATTGTACCTACATGCTGCTGTGCAAAGCTTCTCTGGGGCAATTTGTATATCCAATCATGGCACACCTCTATGCCAGTGGACATTGATCTCATACTCTTGTCCTGACTTTACTGCTGATTGATAGAATGGAAAATTTGCACCCTTCAAATCTAATAATTAGAATTTGGAGGCAAGCAGCTGGCACATAATTGAGTGTCAACTTCATAGAGGGAAAGCTATTTGGGCATGAGCTAGACTTCCTGACGCCATTCATAGGTATGTGGCCCTAATCTGACCATTGAGATAATTTAAAACCTGGTAGTTTCCTTGACTTCTCTTGTTCCAGGGTCTACATCCTGTTGTTATGTTGAAAATTAGTAAGGACCTGGATAATTTGAAGTTCTAAGAAAAAGAAAGTAAGATCAAGATGGTGCTTTTGAATAATATCCTAGAGGGTCCGCAATTATCAGAAGCTTATTGTTTAATGCAATAGGAAAGGAAGAGTTTTGATGAACTATCTACAGTTATTGGCCACTGTTACTATATCAAACATCCTTTAAATACATGTGCATTAAATGATAAAGTTTATGACTATCTCCCTTCAGCTACACTCAATAAAGCATCTGCCTAAAATGATAACAGGAAAAAAAAAATGGAAGGATAAGAAACGAATTGTATACATATGCATTAATCATATACATCGTCAAGTATTTGTCCACATATATAATCATGTGCTGTATTGCATAAGCATGGGTATTATCTTTGTAGATGTGAATGTATCAAGGGTGAAATTTAGTATCCTACTTGTGTTCCATGAAAAGCTTGCAATTAAACTGATGCAGGATAATCACCTACTGGGAGTCTGGCAGAGGTACGTTTTCTATAGCTTAGCCAAGCCAAGTGCATATCTGGCAAATTGGAAAAAGTTAGCTAAACTTGGGCATCCGAAATTGTGAAATTGTTAATATACGTTTTAAATGAATCAGAATTTTGTGATTTACCCGATGACTAAGAGGATTAAAGCTACAACCCAACACACATGTTGATAGATCTTGTACTTATGTTTCTTATGCTCAATATCACATCCTGCAGCAATGTTTTTTTTGCTTACATATCCATATTGGGGACGTACAAAAAGAATAAATCCAAGAAGAACTCCAGAGATGAATCCTCCAATATGTGCCGAATTGTCCACACCCGGTATGAGCCCAAAAGCCAAATTCAGGGTAATAACAAAACATAGAACAGTAAGCGCCATACACTGAAAAGAGGCAGGAGTTAGAACTTATTGGCTTCATATCCTTGTATAATTTTATTTAGGACAAATCTCTGTAGTTTAATTTCCCTCTGTAGTTTGACTTGAATACAAGTTTACTTTGTGTGTTCTAGAAATTTGTGAGAAAAAAATTTCTTTCCCAAATGAGGCTTCTGACAAATTCAAGATAGGGTTTTCAACAAATATCAGGAATATAAAAGAAAATTTGAGAGATGTTCCTGATCAATTTTGAAACCATATGAGTCTACTTGTTTGAATTTTGCAGAGAATATGAGGGGTCTTTACTCTTTAAACTGTACTCTTCCATTTATGTTTACAGTACTTGATGCAATTAGAAAAGTAATTACCTTATTTGCATAGATTGTCCAGTTTACAATTAGCTCAGAAAGCATGGCTCCCAACATTCCAAAGAGCGCGCCAGATGCTCCTACGGAAACAGTTTCTTTCTTTCCTTCTTGAAGAACACAAGATAAAAGGCTTCCACCAAACCCAGAAAGCAGATACAAAGGTGCAATTCTCACTGCCATATTCAAGAGTTATTGAGAATGATTTGAAATTTATTGTTAAATTTTTTAAGAACGTATACATTATCAAGTTCTTACAAAATCCAAATTCCCGTTCCAGGCGGAAACCAACAAGTATAAGGCTCGTCATATTAATAAGCAAATGAACAACTCCAATATGAAGCCATATGCAAGAGAAGAGACGATATTTTTCACCATTCTCCACCACTTCTTTTCGATCAAGACCACCAAGATTCTTGAGCCTGTAAAGATGGAAAAATAAAAAACTTTCTTGGTTTACAATTAAACACAAAATGAAACTGAAACTTTGTCAACAGTTCCTACTCCTTACGTTCCAATGGAAGGGCCAAGAAGAGGATTTTCCGACCAGGGTTGGAAAGAGTATCTCCCTAGTTGATCATAAAATATGCATTGTTCAGCTCCAGTATTCCAAGGGCAATTATTTACATGCATGCTGTATACAAACATAGCAACACAAGCCACAAAGATGACCGGCGTGAGCCATGCCACCCATGGTACGGGAGCATATGGCTTATTCTCCATGGCAGCCGGCTGGTCAGGAAGAATGCACAGAAAAATGAAACCAGAAGCTAGGGAAGGAGAGAGAGAGAGAAGGGATAGGATTTGGGTGGCAAAGAGCGTGTCTTGCTAAGTTGGTAACTATTTTTGGTACTTTTTCCTGCTAATAGAAAGTTTCTGTCAAATTATCCTTCTATAAGTTGTTACATGCTTCATTCTGTTTATATGATTGAACCTTCAAAAACAATAAGAATTTCTTGAGTTTGTTATTATAAAAAAAAAAAAAAAATCATGTGCATTATTGCAACGTCATTGTCCTAAATGTAGACATTGTTGTTTTACTTATTGTTAGAGACTCTGTACTTGTGATTCCTGAGGCCACGTTTCTCTCATTCCTTTTTCCTTTTTTAGTACCTCAAATTTCATTGTTTATTTTTTTATTTACATTTTCAGTCTATCAAGCAAATAATCAAATCAATCAAAGCTAGCCTTTCAATAATTCCATAAGATTAGAATTTTCTCGATAATCTGTTTATCTAGAGAGCACCTTATCGTAATGCATTTTTTTGCAATTTAAAGTACATTTACTTGGTTAAAAGGGTTCAAACCACATATCTACTTACTTATTGTTTGGCTCAAATTATTACAACAATAATACTTTTAGATTGTTTAATGACACTAACCAATTGGGGAAAACATTGCCTCTGTATTCATACATCATTCACGCCACTAATTGTAGAGGTGGCTGAAAGGCTTCCAGAGGTACTTCATCCTCCTCACTCTTCCCCTTCCCCTTCTTCATCCTTATCGAAACCAGGAAATTAGTCGAAGATGTTCATCATATTCTTGAGTTTGTAATCGCTTAGCCTCACCCACCAGACCCATTACCCAATTTTCTTATATCGCATCCTTGAAAGAGGTTGAGGTTTTTCAGGGAATCAAGGTTACATGCTTTCCTATCATTAATATTTGCACTCTCTCGTGATCATTAACATCGAACTTTCTCATAAGAAGATCTTGTGATTTGTTCTTCAATACCATCATCTTCTACTGTACAACATTCCTTCTTTCCAAGAAATTGTGCATAGTCTTGAACTACATCATGCACACTGGAAACAGTTGCATCGGCCATATTGAGAGGAGGTAAGTGAATGAAAGAAGACGATGAGAAATTGAGTGGTTAGAATTACAAGTGCTTATGGTTTCAAAAGTGCTGCCATTGTTTCAACTCTTCATCTTGTTCAAAGGTGTTCGGGAATGGAAATTTACTCAACGAATAAGCATAAACATTGTTTTTATTTCTCTGAGAGATTTATCGATGGAAATTAAATACCCAGAAAAAATAAGTTCTTTGACGTCACATTGTTTTGTGTCTTATTTGAAACTTACATGTTATAACTTGGCAGTAATGTTTTAGATGTTCATCAGCTCCGGAGACAGGATTTCGGTTGTTGAATCCCTTTAGATATGCCAGTAGCAGAACTGCAGCTAGAAATGACATTTTGCCCTGCATTTGCTGATTCCAGCTGAATTGTGTTCAACTTTATGTTAGTGCAAGGAGTGTTTATGCTGCAATTAAAGTTGATTGCCACTTGTGTCTTTGATGTTCCAAATAATTTTGCATACACGATGTCGTCTATGTGAACTCCATTCCCATTTTCCTAATTCAACATGTTCAAAAACATATTTCAAGGCAATATTTATGTTAACCTGAAAGAATACGTTAAGGGTTTTGGTTTTCTTACAGTAATTTCCTCCCCGGAGTCATTGTCCCAGTAATGCTGATCAATAATAACAGGATTCTTCACTTCTGTGAAGTTCAGATCTGAGAACACTACATGTTTTACCGAACCTGTCCCAACCTATCGAAACAAATAAGGTCATATCAATACAGTTTAATTAATCTATGAACATTATGCCATTCGTATAGATCATACCCGCCATGTCTTTATCCTTGCTCCGTTTGTCGTCCCTTTGAAATTAATATTTGTCACTGTAATATTCTCTACTTGTACATTCGATCCATCCTTCCCTAAGCTTCCAATGCTGTTACCAATAGGGCATCATAATCATTTCTTCTTATGCTCATAATTTAATTACACTGAAAATCTCTTACCTGACACCATGACCAGGTCCGCAATCAACTTCAGTAATATTAACGTTCAAATTCTTGTCTCCCAACGAAATACAATCATCACCTTAAATGAAGAACAAAAGCATCAAGCTGCTAAGGTGAACACCTCCCATGTAAATATGCACTGAAAGAGCATATATACGTTACCAACACCGATGTGTGCATTGTGAATATACACATTACTAGAAGCATAAAGATGAATCCCGTCAGTATTAGGACTTGTTTCCGGAGATTGTATGCTCAAGAATCCAAACTCAACATTGTTACATCCCATCGTATGAACATGAGTTTGCGGACTATTGACGAAGTTAATGTTGTTCATACGAAGGTTGTTACACTTGTTGAATTTGAGCACCTATATATATATACAAAACAAGGCATAGAACTTTCGTTATAATCTCCAATATATAAACTCATTAGAAACTCAGAATATCTATAGGTATACTTACAGTTGGGGCAACTTTGTTACATCCCTGTTGAAATGTTTGAACAGTGAGCATCAGTTTAATTATGACCATGGAAAAAACCAATATCAAGATATAAGTCCAGGACTCAGAGCTATTAGAAACAATACAGCAATTTGCTGCAAAAATTTCAGACGTCGGCGCTTGAAAATATTTGGTTTGATATATACCTTTCTAGGATTTAATTTGCAAGAGATATCCCACCAGCCTTTCCCACGTCCGTCCATTGTACCAGAGCCGTCAATTTGAAACCCGTCTACACCTTCAAATTCCAACCATTTCGACTTATCATCCTCCTTCTTCCATGCATTAGGATTGTCAGGCGCTACGACTTCTCCTGATAGCTTCGAGAAAACAATGATGAAGATATGTCATTTTACATGGCTTTAGGATGAAGCGAAGTTTGGAGAAGTGCTTACAGCATGCTCATCGGAAAATCACTTTTAACCAACGGCTCATATTTGGGCATTATGCTTACCATAATACTGATGTGACTAGTCTTGCAAGGGCCGGTAAATGTTAATGTGTGAACCAAAAATGTTTTGCCTTCTGGAATAACCATGGTGGGCATGCCTGTTGTTGCACTGCATGTTTCATTCCATGCTTTCACAAAAGCCTGCAATTTCATATATAAATTTTCAGCTTCATTGGTCTGCAATCGATTATAACTTCCAAATGAAATTCTTTGATAAATTGTTTCAGTTTTAAATGATTAAGAGTATTCAGTTTGATTAAAATATATTCCCGGAGCAGGAAAAGTTTTAAATTTTACAATGGAATCGTCTGTATTGCCATTTCCAGTTGCTCCATAGTCCAGAACGTTAAACTCATTGGCATTTACTTGAATTGACATCGCCACGAACAACAAAATACGAACAAAAGCAAATGAATCCTGCATCGAAGGTTACAAAATACAAGTTTAAAAGACTATCAACCATTTTAGGAGAGCTAAGCATGTAGCTGAGACAAATACTTCTTACCATGGATCTAACAGAAGACTACTAATAAGAGCAAAGAGAAAATAAACTATGCAAAGTAGAATTCAGATGCGGAACGCAGCCAAAGTACGAAACAAACCTGGGATTAAAAGGGTGCTCAAGGATACTCTCATTGGCTCCATTAGGAAACAAATCTACAAATGCTATTCATATTTGTTGATTCTTGACTGTAAAGGACTGAAATTGTACTATCCAAATAAAAATCATTAAAAAGAGCCTGATAGCATACCAAAAGAAGCATGCTTTAGCATCCACTTCAGTTTTCACTTTTTGTTTTACCATATCTACGGTTATCTAAGTTAAATGTGTTTTACATATGGAATAGTTACAGATATGAAATTGAAGTGCTTGTCAAATAAAATTATTAATAATAAAATATAAATAGATAGGTACTAATCGACAAATTAGGACCATGTGATTAATTACATTTGTATTGTTAGCACCAAATCACATTAATTTTGACTTTTCTCTGAATGCATCTCTAAGTATAATCAAATACAAAAAGGTGACAGACCTTTCAACTATTCATATTGGCTCTTTCTACATTTTTTTTTTACCATGAGGCTAATCATATAACAAAGCTGTTCTTAGCCTGTTGTCTTCTTGCTTCCTCCGTAATATTCGGGGTTGTGTGCCTCATATTTGATAATTAATATAATGTATCAAGATATATAGAAGTAATTGGGAGTTTGAGATCTTTGCAAAATTTGTCGGGGATCTAAGGAGTAACACTCCTCTTGTCGGGTTGCAGGGCAATGCCCCCATCCATTTGCGATACTTCCTGGGTATGTAATGCACGAGTTTAATCTGGTATGATGTTTGATTAACTCGACCCAAATTCATTAAAATTTTGTTATATATTTAAGTGTTTAAGACAACCGTTGTAAATTATTTATTTTCTTCAACTTTAGTGATGGTTTTTTCCCTGAAGATTTCCAAGTAAAATCTCGTCTTATTTTGATTTCCATTTCCGTTTTTGCTTGAATTTCATAACATCTGGGAAAACATTTTTGCTACGAAACATTGAAGTTACAATCTCAAGGACAAGAACTGAATTCAGATAAATCCAACATCATTCAAGAGAGAAACCGTATATTGAAAAGAAAGAACACAAAACGGACAAGAATTCGAAAACTTCCGGGAGAAAACAAGGCACAAGGCAGAAGCTGTGTCTCCTTACATTGTTGATGTGGCGGCTGAGGCACCGTTACAGTGATTAAATCCATACCAAACACCATTAGGAATCCAAGTGTTGTAATAAAATGTAACGGATCTGGTGTAATACCCGTAGACAGTCACAGTATCCGGCTTCCAGCCATCATATCCACTTCTGTAGAGGTAAAGATAGCAAATTTGGTATGTACACGGTCCGTTTATTGTATATGTGTCTGTGGAACAACGTTCAAATGCTCTTGAATAAGGATCATCCAACCTTGGTGCATAGACCTGATCGTCCAAATAACAATGTCAATGAACAAGTAGACATAAATTCTCCAGCAAACAAGCGACACAGAGGATTTAGATTTGAACCTGATTGCCATAACCATCACCAAAGGACAGACTGATCTGATCTCGGGTATATTGGGTTGAAGAACAGCTTGTCTTTATCGTTACTGTGTAAGAGCAGCCCCTTTGATTCTATGAAAAGATTTTAAACAAATGGACATAGTCAAGAGCAGCTCCTTTCATTCAATTTCCATTAAAATTCAATCAATAAGCTTAATTTCTACTCTTATGCTATTCTCACTCACATCACCAGTTTTGTTTCTCTCAACAAGTATAATCCTGGAGATTCACAAGCAACCCATCTCGATAACTTTTCACACAGTTGGTTTTAAACTTTGATTCTGAAGAATTATTTAACAAAAGTAAAATTAAAAAAAAAAAAAAAAAGAAAAGAAAGTAATCATACCTGCGTTGCGTTGACCTGGAAAGATCTATGAGGTTGGGGCAGAGGAAGAGTTGACTTGGATTCAGAGAAGGTTAAAATGAAAAGCAAAGAGAGCAGAAGAGCTACTGCTTTGATCATCTTCTGCACAATCCTGTGCGACGAGAGAGACATTGATTAAACTGGAATGGCACTAATATCCAATGATACGTTATATGTCAAGAGAAGTCTAGAAAAACTGGGTAGATCGGTCTCTTCATGTTTCTTTGTCAGTAGAAGTGTCATCCTCTGTCTGCTTGTTCTCCACCCATTAAATTCATCAAAATATTCTTCGGACAAATTCTTCTAACCAACCCTACAATATCCCCAATTCCGTGCATTTCCAAGTGGTTTGTTAAAGATTTTCTATTGAGGTAAAAAAACGCCGAAACACTCCATTTCAATTCATTTAGGAATTTTATCAAACACCTGATAGATCATTGATTAAACCCAGACAAACAAATCCAAATTCCTGTTTCAACCATCCAAATATAGAGCAGAGTAATAAACAACCAATAAAGAGACGAATAACAAGATTAACAATTGACAACAACACCAGACAAGTAGTTCCACCGATGTATCAAACTAGCAGCTTTCATCGATCACAAACAGTTTTACCAAAGAAGTAAATAAATAATAATCTAGCGAGTTACCTCAGCTTCTTAGCTTCAGCAACACCAAACACTTTAGTCTTCACTTTCGTCTTCACTTTCTTGCTAACACTTGATTCAGGAGAGTATACATTTATGGAGTGGAAGACAAATTACAATAAAAATCTCACAAGTTTGAATTTACAGAATTGCCCTCTTCTTTGAGCCACATATTAATTTAGTGCCAAGAACTGTAAATTTCCATTGCTCTGATTTTTCTTTAATCCTGAATCATTCATCAGGTTTTTTCTGTCCAAAGGGCTTATTTCGTTTGATGAGAGCAAGTAGTTGACCTTCAACTTCCTATGTGGAAACCTGGATTTAATGACAGGACGCGTGTATAGAGAGTGATTCACCAAGATTGACAGACATGGCCGCATATATTAATGAAGAAAGCTCCAAAAAAAATAAATAAATAAACAACAATTGGTTCTTCTCTGTGATGTTGTCATCACTTGTTTCTGGCTATGCTGCAGCCAGGCGTATAAACCATGGCCTTGACTTATCCTTTTCTGAGAAAGTATTTGGTAAACAGTTGTCTGAGGACAAACTATCATAAACAGACCCTTAATCAAACTGAAAAATAAATCCCGCTGATCTCTTAAGTTTCTGTAATACAATGGAATAGTGTTATTTTTAAACACCATATATGGTGGGGGTGTTCCGAGAACAGAAGCACCGAGATGTAACAATCCGCAGTTCCATATACAAAATGTGCTAGTGTCATGAATATAAATGTTTGGCAGCTAGCAACCAAAAAATCCAGCAGCAACAGTATAAATGTTTACCATCTGTATATAATCAAGTAATTAAGCCACAAGAAAGTCTATACAAGGGAAACATATGAAATAAGTATAGAACAATAAAGAGTGTACACATATAGCCTCTCTCCAAAGAAAGATTCTCTTTCCCCTTAGTAGAAATGCAATAATGGATACATATACTGGGTAGCTTCAGATGTTGCACTTATGGTTCGCAGGCGAGGAAAAGGCTATAAAGCATGGCTTCACACTCCTTCATAAGGTTGTAAAGCAAATTAGTGGATAAGTTGCACATTTGGACTCTTGCACATTTCATGTCCACTCCGGAGTGGATAAGTTGCACATTTGTAAAGCAAACTGGTTTGCTTCTCTATTTGTCACCTCCTGCAATTAATATGCCAACCATTGGCCAACTCCTTCAATCAGTAAATTCTTTTCTTCACTGAGCAACATAGCAAAATGACAAATCAATAATGCAACATTCTCATTTTTCTATTGCTGTCTGCCGTTGCAGACAACAATCAGAGCCTAAACTGATATCTAATGTGAAGGAATATGCATGTACCTTTAATTTGATAATATAATCTTCCTCTTTCTCAAAGTAAAATGTATTAACCTGCACATCTTCACTTCCATTTCCGGCTTCTAAAAGATCTTCAATGGAATTTCTAGAAAGCATGATCAATCAAATTCAATTGTTTCTTGAACAGATTGTAAGATATAAACCCACCTATCCACTCCGGTAAGCTTCCCTCCACTTCATTCCGAAGCCTTTTCCCGTTCTTCATCGCCAAAGTTTTTTACCTCATCAAATCATCAGAACTATTTATAGAGCCAATAAAGCAGAATATCCCATTGTTATATTGCAGATGCTGCATCAGATTCTTTGGTTTTCAGGTAATTTTCTCAAACTTCATTCCTTGAACCAATCGATACAAGAAATAGATGCTTCAGAATACACTGCAGAGTCCACAGTTACTGTTACAAATATCCAAATCACACTAGAATCTTCCTTAAAATGATGCAATCAGATTTCATATATGATCAGCATCGTATGCGTCAGAATTTATGTGGGCAGTATATTCAGTATTGCTTCTGCAAATATTCTCAACAAGGCTACGCGTTCAAACTCTTGGACTTCAATCATATTGCTTCAAGTTCAACTGTGTCACATCCCTCAGTTGTCTTTAACAATCTTTTGTCTGCTAGTTCCCTTGTGCTTGAAGGAATTACACTTTATATTCTATTGAACGATGTTGGTTTTTGATTTTTTTTTTTTTTTCTAAATGCTTGAGGAACAAGCCAGAAAACAAGTACTGATCATGTTTCTGCATCTAAGTTTTGCTCCCTGGATTCATTGTCTGCTGTCATTTACATTGTTTTCTCAGTTATTTCGGTGCCAAATTTACAAAGAATAAACAATTTGTAATCAACAGAAATTGGCAAGTTGCTATTTTACCGAATATAAAATCTCAATCTCGTTGTCGAGATATCGTTTTTGCTGGTTAGTACAAGTACAGCTTCGTATTGGTAAGATTTGTCCGTTGAACTAAAGCCAAATTGTCAAGAGGATAACATTCTGTCTCATCATGAACAAGGATTATTACATTAAACTTGGAAAACTTGATAAAAAAAATCCTCATCAATTTCGCATATATCAATGAAGAAGGCTCAAAAAAAAAAAAAACAATAATTAGTTCTTCTGTCTGATGTTGTCATCACTTGTTTCTGGCCATGCTGCTGCCAAGCATATAAATCAGAGGCCATGACTTATCCTTTTCATAAACAGACCCTTAATCAAACTGAAAAATAAATGCAGCGTCCGTGTGTTTGTGTCAAATCCCACTGATCTCTTAAGTTTCTGTAATGCAATGGTGATATTTTTGGATTTTTTTTAATTTTTTTTAATTTTTTTCTATTTTAACATTTAATAATACATACACTTAATAATAAATAATTTAAATTATATTTTAACATAATTTATAAATTTTATATTTTATAATATAAATTAAAAAATTTAAAATATAATTTAAATTATTCATTATTAAGTATATCATATATTATCGTCTTGTTAAATTAAAAAAAAAAAAAGACTAAAAGCGAAAGAATCCTCTACTCTATATCTATGATGTGCTAACAGTCATAAACATCTCGGATTCATCTAATTCATATCAAGGATGCAACTCGAGAACTTTCCAGTCCCATGAGTAATATCATAATGTTTGTGTTATTTTCTCATTGTTCTCATCTCATTTTTTTTTTCTCAAATTCTATTCTAATTTAAATATCAGAGGGTTATTGTTGGCTACCTCGACACCTTGACACCTTTGATCTCAGTAATTTTGTAGTTAAGATTGGAGGAGCAGAAAACGGAGGACCAAAGATTGAGGAAAGTAAATCTGTTGATAGCTAGCAACCAAAAAAATCCAGCAGCAACAATATACATGTTTACCATCTATATAGTCTCTATTAATTAAGCTATAAGAAAGTGAATACAAGGGAAACATATGAAAAAGTATAGAACAACAAAGAGTGTACACAGATAGCATCTCTCCAAAGAAAATGGATTTTCTTTCCCCTTTGTAGAAATTCAACAATGGATACATATACTGGGTAGCTTCAGATGCTGTACTTATGGTTCGCCGGCGAGGAAAAGGCGATAAAGCATGGCTTCACACTCCTTCATAAGGTTGTAAAGCAAATCAGTGGAGAAGAAAGGCTGTTCTATGACCCTTGGCATGAAGGAAAGTTGCACAGTTGGACTGCCTGCACGTTTCTTGTGCTTCTTTACTATCTTCACGAATCCTGTTTAAATCAAGGTAGAAGTTCATGCAAATCTTTACAAACCCTAATAATACTTTGCATGATAAAACGGATAAATGAGTAGCTTGATGAACATAGACAAACCCATGTTTCTTATGTAAAGAAAAGAAAAGATACCTGTGGAGTTAAGGAAACTGAAATGCAACAGAGAAACCATTTCTGCATGAAAATCTAAAATATCCCTTTGCAAATCTAACATCTCCTCTCTAGAGTCCAAGTTTGCTTCTCTGTTTTTCATCTCCTGCAATTAATATGCCAATCATTGGCCAACTCCTTCAATCAGTAAATTCTTTGCTTCACTAAGCAACATGACAAAATGACAGATCAATCATGCAACATTCTCATTTTTCTATTGCCGCCTGCCGTTGCAAACAACAGTTAGAGGCTAAACTGATATCTAATGTGAAGGAATATGCATGTACCTTTAATTTTATAATGTAATCTTCCTCTTTCTCAACGTAAAATGTATTAACCTTCTGCAGCTCTTCATCCAACAATTGGGTGAAACCAATGTTCACCCTCATTAAATTCACTTCATCTCTTCCATTTCCAGCTTCTAAAAGATCTTCAATGGAATTTCTACAAGCAGGATCAATCAAATTCAAATGTTTCTTCAACAGTTTGTAAGACATAAACTCACCTCTCCATTCCGGTAAGCTTCTCTCCACTTCATTCCGAAGCCTTTTCCCGTACTTCATCGCCAAAGTTTTTTACCTCTATCAATTCATCAGAACTATTTAAAGAGCCAATAAAGCAGCATATCCCATTGCTTCTGGTAATTTTCTCAAACTTTATTCCTCGAACCAATCGATACAAGAAATAGATGCTTCAGAATATACTGCAGATTCCATAGTTACTGTTACAAATACCAAATCACTCCAGAATCTTCCTTAAATCGATGCAATCAGATTTCATATGTGATCAGAATCGTATGCGTTAGAATTTATGTGCGCAGTATATTCTGTATTGTTTCTGCGAATATTCTCAGCATGGCTATGCGTTCAAACTCTTGGACTACAATCATATTGCTTCAAGTTCAACTATGTCACATCCCCAAGTTGTCTTTAATAATCTTTTGTCTGCTATCTTTTGTCTGCTAGTTGCCTTGGGCTTGAACGAAGCTGAGAAACAAGCCAGAGAACAAGTACTGATCATGTTTCTGCATCTAAGTTTTGCCCCTAGATTCATTTTCTGCTGTCAACTGCATTGTTTCTCAGGTATTTCCAGTGCCAAATTTTCAAAGAACAAACAATATATAATCAGCAGAAATTGGCAAGTCGCTATTTTACCGAATACAAAATCTCTCTCATTGTGGAGATATCGTTTGTACTGGTTAGTGCAAGTATAGCTTCGTATTGGTAAGATTTGCCCGTTGAGCTAAAGCCAAATTATCAAGAGGATAACATTCTGTCTCATCATGAACAAGGATCATTACATCAAACTTGGAAGTCTTGATGAAAAAATCCTCATCAATTTCACATATTAATTCAGTAATTTCATAATGCATACCATCCTATCAGAGAATACAAAAAGAAGTTACAGACTAGGTTTCAAAAAATGACAGAGAAATCATTCACAAAGCACAACAACGAGAAATTTACAAAGCCTAGCTGTGAGGAGAAATGATATTGTATAAAAGAAAGATCTTCACAGTCTTGAAAAGATTGGTGATGCTACTGAGCTTTCAATTTAGAGTTTAGAACTCATTTGGAGGTTTTAGTCTTACAAGTCTTCTGATTCTGTCTTTCTCTGTATTCTCCAGCAATCCCTTTAAAATAGTCAATTGATAAAAGGTCAAAGACAACATCTACATGAAATAATGCAAAATGATACGCAAATGATAGGAAAGCAAAACAAATAGCAGACCCAAGCTGAAGATGACTACAAAATACATAGATTGTACACTGCAAAGGTCAATAATTGTGGTTTTCCAATGAATATATGCTATAATGATGCAGGAACTTTAGAATTACTTGCTATAAGCCTTGTCCTCGATGCCCAGAGTATAAAAGCTCAATAGGTGATGGGTCTACCAAATATGAAGCATATTGACGACATGCTTATAACAACATAGATATGCAAACTATACAAAAGTTCTACGATGAGGATTATCTCCATAATGCAAAATGTGATACACTTATTGTTGGCATTATTATTATACAGGGTGAAAAGCCATCAAAATGCTTCTTGGACAAATCCACATAAATCCAGATTTCTCATCAATTTTATCATATATTAACACTGTTCAACTAATCAACTCACCTTCCAAACTATTTCATCCAAGCATAAGCATATCTTCCCATACTTATCCAGGAAAAGGCGCTCAGTTGGAATCTTTCCACATGCATCTTTCACAGCTGAGGTTATAGCAAATATCACTTCTGCCACTGCAGAAAAACAGGTGGAAAAAAATTAGTGATAAATCAAGCAAGAAGGGTCTTAGCACATCAAAATCAATGTAATTGACACTAATACTATCTAGCCAATTACAACATGCACTGCATCACAATCCACCCAAGTGCTAAAATCACTACAGGGAAAAGAAGAAAATTGTTATAATCCATTTGTTTCAGTGTTAAATTATAGCACCACTATGTTCATAATGTAACAAATCTGCTCTTTGATAAAGGACAGCAAGCAGTCTTCAAACTAATTACAAAATTGAACCAGCAGAAATAAAGCATGTAAAAGACAGGATCAATTGATTACTTCTGATTGTAAATCATTCAAACTTAAAGAACTGCCGAAGGGGGACCTGCAAGATGCAGAATCGGATGGTCCATTCATAATGAATATGCATTACCTATTTGGCATCAGCATGTTTAATGACTTCTTCCTAACCTTATATGAACTGCATCACACACTTAAATGAAAAAATATATATACTTACAAGCAAGTTCATCATACTCATCCTTGCCCACAATAAATATGCTGACATCACCAAGAACTGTGTAAACAATATAGACAGACCTGATAGAAAGACAGAAAGAATTATATTTAAGTCAAACCATTTTCAGTTATAATTAAATAGAAAAATATTATTCCTGCAATGGTTAAATAATTTTAGGCAGAAAGGAAAACAAATAAGTAAATTAGTTTACAAATCACAATGTGCCCCATAAATGTCCAGCGGTGGACTAAAGGTTGTTTTCTAAATAAACGAATCTCTTCACATTTGATACTTAAATATGTGAAGAGGTACGCATACTTGTGGCTAGCAACAAGAAGCTCTTCATTTTTGACACCTTTAAGATTATCAGCTCCCAGTTTAACTAGGAACGATCGCCAATGTAGCCGTTCCTCGGCGGGAACTCCATTAAACCTGCAACAAGAGATTGATTGATCTTCAAGTCAATTCTTCTATCACGGTATCAAGCAGAGCAACATCAAACTCATTTTCCATGTGTAAAGCAAGAAATTGCATGTCACCTCATAAGAGAGACCAAATCAGTAGAAACATGTTTTATTTTCATCAAGGAAGCAACTTTAAAATCTGACAACTAATTTCCTTACAAAGGGATAGATTCTTCTCACCCACACAGACCACTATTCTCACTTATCAACAACCACTGAATGCCCTATTACTGTAAGGCCCAAAATTACTACCAAGCTTTCCTAGAACAAAGGCAAGAGCCCATCCATGTAAACAATGTTGTGCAGAGACACTATAACAATGGTTCACACAAGAGTGGATCTAATGCAGAGCCCAAAAAGCCATAAAGGAAGTATGGTAACAAAAGCTTTCAACAAACATTGATAGCCTACAATTGTATACCACACACAAGAACAAGCACATCAAACTATATAAAATGCCTCCACTCTATCCCAAAGCCATATTACAATTCCATCATAGTATGATTCTACCTAACCTTACAATAACTAAAAGCATTTCATCAGTAATAAGCATCCCTCTGCATATCAAAATCAGAAAATAAGGACACTTGGATACTAAAACACGAGCGTTGTCATTAAACTCTGTATCCAAACTGTCAATAATTCAATCCCTAAACTGATTAATGTGATCCTACTCCAACTTAAAAGCGCTGATATTTGCCAACTCGCATAATATAACTCATTTAAACTGTCAGAGAGTTTGTTCCGGTTGGTAAACCTGACATTTATTTCACACAAATATATGGATGCACATAATTGTAATGCCTACATCCACCAACCAAAATCTCAGCTTAAACATCCATTTTCAGCAAATGTCACCTCTCAATACAGTCAACAATCCCAAGAACCTAGAAATTAACAACTTTCATCAAACAAAACTCAGCTTAAAACTCCATTTTCAGCAATTGTCACCTCTCAACACAACCAACCCTCCCAAAAACCAAGAAATTTACAAATTTTACAACAATTGAGGATTCCTCTAATTCTCATTTCTTTCTCTTTCTTATAAGAACAGAATTTACCAAATTGGTGATTTTGATTCACCAGTTCCATTCATATTTTTTCCTCAAATTCCTTAAGAATTAAACAAGTGAAACGAAAACATTGATATTCTAACAACATACAATCAACCCATTTAATTCAAAAACAAAATGAAATTATTGAATTTCGACAAAAATGGAAAACCCCATTGGAGATCAAACTCAATATCCAACAAGGGTATTCTCAAATAACAATTTCAAAGAAAAATATCGCAGTAAACATTTGTGATCTGATCACGGGATCTAAAAAACAAAAAAAAAAAAAAGACGGCGCAGATCTACGCTCACCTCTCAACAAGGATGTTGCCTTCAGAGTTTGCGAACAACACTGCGAGTATCATTTTGAAAATTTATACCTTTACTCCTCTTCTTTCCACCGAATTATGTGGATAGATCGAACGATGTTTTGCTTGGTTCTTTCTTTGTAGGAGTTTCGGCTTAGAACTTGATCCGGGTCGGAAATGACGGGTCGGGTTCGTTTGGATTCGATGATTTCCATTAAAACGTCATATAGTTCATAATTTTATTCCATATTGGGATTAAGAATGTTCGATTAATACAAAAATCATATTGCAAGTTATGTCTTAACAAGTATTCCCAAAAATTACATTATTTTATTTGAGTTTGTTGGATCGTGAATTATATTTTTTATAAATTCTCAAACTTCACTAATTGTAGTTACGAACTAATATTTAATTAAAAATATTAATTTAAATTATTATAAAAATATTATATTTATGTTATATTAAATAAAAATTAGTATAAATTTAATTTATTTAATAATTATATTATTAAATTATTAAATAAATTATAATTATATTATTTATTTAATATATTATATATTAAAAAAATGAGATTTTTTTTTCTTAAAATTAGAAAAAAATAATAAGAATTGTGTTATAATTTTTTTTTTTAACTAGTTTATACAACTTTTAATTATTATGCAATCTATAAATTAAAATTTATAATAGAAAGTCAAAAATTGCAATAAGAGATTGAAAATATATAATATACAAACTTATGCATATAATTAATAGTATTATATTATTGTCTTATGTTTTATATTGTATCTTTAATAATAATAAAATTCTTAATTGGTGGACGAAAATCAAAATCTCTTGATTGTTAACAAGAATTAAGTAGAATTTTTATTCAAAATAAAAATTTAAATACGAAGAAAATTTATATTCTTTGTTACAATACTGTATTTGATTACAATAAATTAAATATAAAATATATATATAATTTTAAAATTTTATATTAATTATTTTTATTTTTTATTTTTTATTTAAAATTTTTTCTATTATATATTTCAAATTTTAACAATTTTAATTTTTATATTTTATATTTTATATTTTTTATATTATTTATTTTAAATTTTATATTAAGCAACTTAAGATAAATATGGAATTGTCATGGCTTACACCATGTGATCACATATTCATGCATTCACATTTATGAAAACAACCCAAGTCCTCTTTCCCATTGTCATGCATTGAATGAAGTTTCTGAAATCAATTATTAAATGACAAAACAAAACCCCATTGCACCAAATCTCGGGAGGAAGCCAATGAAAGATAGGAACCACTCATGAAAATGCTACTGTAGAATAAGAGATACTACTCCTCCCCAATTAAAGCCCTCTTTATTTGATAGCAATAACACTATATGGTTGGACGATGGAATCTTGATAGTGAATTAGGAAGAGAATAGTACAAGTGATGAGGACTATTCATCAATGTACATTGTACATCAAGCCATCCACTTGTCAATTTCATAAATATCTTAGTTATTATTATATGTACATTTCCCTACACATAAAAATCTATTTCTCGTGTTAATGTTTTAAATTTTGTGTTATCAAATAAAATTTTACCTTAACCTAATATAATCATAGTTATGTTGATATATGCATGCAAATAAGGAATTGTTTATAATGCATACATTTATTAATATATATGTTTGTTTCAATTTTTGAATTAATATTTTAAATTTTTTGTTCATGTTTTAAATAATATTTACTATATATTTCAAATTTTTTATTATATATTTTAAATTTTTTGTTTATATTTTAAATTCAATTTATCATGTGTTTAAAAAAATTTTAATGTAAAAATACATAAATATATTTTATCAGTTCTCTCCAAATAAGTAATTAAAATTGATGTATATTATATTGATGTAATATAATCATAGCTAGTATTTTGTATATTTTTAGTGTGATATTGTATTTGTGTACTTAAGTGATAATCATTAGTGCTAACAAACTCATTCCATTCTTGGCTGAAAATGGAGATTAGCAAATGTTTAAGTTTGTTGCTAATTAACCCACTAAGATATAATTAACTAATGTGAATCCCACCATGATCAAGATATCAATCAATATAAATTAGGAAGAATTAATTGCTCTCAAGTCTATTTGTACAATAGCCCCATCAAAAGAGGAAAATTGAAAGGCAAAGATACCAACCTCCCTAAGCTATAACGAAGAACTAAGCAAAATGGAAATCAATTATTGATGATGAAGTAACAAACTTAGGTGGTTTTAATCTATATAGCCAATTTTGTATTCTTAGCCTTGTATGGTATTGTTTGAAATGTAAGTGAATGCATGCCTTGAGTTAAGCCGTGCTGTATAGGTACATTATACATTAATGAATCCCAACCACATAAAATTTTCATATGGTTATGATCTTGAATGAATGTTGAGTGACTTTTACAAGTTTTGAAGGTTTCTTACACTCACACAGCATCATTTATTTCTAGTAAAATCATACAAATCAAGTTCACAGAATATTTTTCTTCATCTTAAAAAAAATCACGAATTTTTGATTATTTTTAAGATATTTTATATTTAAAACAACGTAATAATTAAAATAACACTTTTTATTAATAAGTTGTATACTCAAAATGATCGATAATACATTAGTTGAATATAAATTTTACATCTCATTCTTATTTTGATTAATTTTTAAAAAGCAGTGGCAATTAGCATAATATTCACCATTAGTGATGTATACTCATTATGCAGTCACCATTAGCTTGCTTTATTTTGGGTATTTTACATTAGCTCCTACAGCAAGATCGGATCCAATATTGGGAAATAATTAAGATGTCTTTATCAGTGCAATCACAAATGTCATAACATAATTGATAATTAACATGAAAACATCGATGCATACATATATGATATGTTATATAGCTTTCGATGTCATTGGATATATTGCTAAATCAATCAGTATCAATACATATAAATCACACGATCAATATCAAATTAAGTAAACTAGCTTGATTACCATAGAACATATATCATTATCGATGAAGTCAGAGACATATTTCTGATGATTTTGATTGATTATATGGTCTATATAGCAAGAGAATTTTGTCATGCTGCATGTCAATTTTGTATTCGTTCTCCTATTTGTGGCCAAGATTGCGACAAGGATCAAGTAATTATCATGCATGAGATAAGCATGCTTACATTGAAGACTGATTTATCGAACATTCCAGGGTAAGTAATAGCTTTTACATGTGGGAAATGAACACACAATATTTATAACTATGGTCAAACAAATGCTGAGAAAATCATTAGGACTGCATGGGGAAGCTCTCCCCTTATTCTTGTTTTGTCCCAGCTTTATAACATTGCTGTAAACCGGATGATCATCAGTTTCTGTTCAGAAATTCTTCAATCATTTGCAGTGCAACTTTTTCTTCTTCGTCTAGTCCACCAGCACTACCACCAACTTCTTGTTCTACGTGATCCACCTCGTTTGCTTGAGGTTCCGCCTCAGATTTCGGCTCCGATGCTTGGCCATTTTTCTTCCCTAACTCGACTGTCATAACCCAGTTCGAATCAGAACGAGACCCGGCTCTCCTCTGCCAAACTCCAATGTGGGAATTCTCGGTGTCAAGCCTCAGGCAAGTCAGAGAAGGAGATGGGGATTTGCAACATTTACGCAACTTTTCACTAAGCTTAGAAGAAAGTGCTGTAGGAGACGATGATATAGAATTCTGATCATTTCCTTCCTGGTTTGCAACAACCGGAAAGTTTGTCTTGGCATTTCGTCCACTCATCAGAATTGCTGCCTCATCGTATGCCCTGGCTGCCTCTTCCGCAGTCTCAAATGTCCCAAGCCACACTCTTCTTTTCCTGCAGAACCGAAAGTGTATAAGCTACAAAAATACAAACAGAAGAACGAAAGAAAAGACACCTAGTTGAGGAAACATATAGTTATATACTAGTTTGAGGAGAGTACATACAGCAATGGATGACGAATCTCAGAGACCCAAGAACCCCAATGGCGTTGCCTGACACCTCTGAACTTCTTTGATTGTACCATGTTTGTGAAGAAGCAGACTTAGGAAAGAGAGAGAAAAGAACAAAAGGAAGAAGTATCTTCAAACAGGGAAGTTGTGGGACAAAAATATAAGAAAAAGCTGAAGGATAACAGTACATACAAGAGCAGTAGATACACCATTATTGCAACTTACACATTTACACCATTATTGAGTGAAGATAATTTTGTGGTTCTTAATTGTCAAGGTACTGTGTACTGATTTAGAATCTTATTTAGCAATGAATTCGTAGGGTTATGGGGTCGCCTGCTTTTCTTCTCCTTTTGCTTTACATACACCATTATTGACACAAGATTGCCGGCTAGTGTGGGCTTGGCTAGGGTTTTTTCCCTTCATCTTTTGCACTAAACTACAAGAAAAATGGGTGGATTCATTTCATCTTTACAGAGATCAATGAATCCCGAGCTAATTTTTTGCGTGTGATAATCCACAATAATGTCTTCTTTGTGGACCATCAGTTGAAGGATCAATTCAACGAAAATTCATAAGATTTTATGAGATGAATGTATGAATATCGGCATGCTCGTGAGTCATAAATTTGAAGTTGTGTTAACAGTACTTTGGATATCTCTGCGGTGAATGTTAATTTCATGAAGGATGGCAGACAGACTTATCTTCTTCGAAAAAGGCTTGTACTTGACACTAAATTTGCAATTCCTTCCTACAACATATTCCCAACGTGATGAAATTGCTACTTTTCAGTGTTAAATTCGATCCAACATGACATTACAAAATAATTGTAGTGTAAGAATTAGAATTAATATTAGAAAATAGTTTAATTTACATTAGCATAATATTTAAAAATAAATAAATTTTAAAATAATTCAAACAAATATCTCTTAAATTTTAGAGTTTAATTAAAATACATCTCATATATATTACAACTCCTAACATTTTAAATAATTAATATAAAATTTAAAATACATAATATAACATAATTTAACTTAATAATAATGAATCATCGGAGCGAAATTTACCTTTAAAGTATTATCACTTGTGATTGTATTAAACCAATATTTCATGTAATTAGAGAGACATTTACGCTGCCGTGAAATTTGTTGGTTCATTCAATAAAATTTTATTACATATTTATATATTTTTAAATTAATAAATTATTATATTTATATAAAATAATTCAAATTTCATGAAAGGTTAATGAATTTTTGATATCACAATTGATTGTATAGGCTGGAATGATAAAGTTCTGTCTAGGATTGTTTGGGGGGGACAATGGAGAAGATTGAACATTTATAATCCATGTCGAACCCAATATGGATCTTTGCTTTGGCTTTTGTGATTTAATATTGAATTAGAATTGAGAAATTTATATTTTTTTAAAATTTAAATAAATATATTTTGTATATAATTAATATATTAAAATTATAATTTTATCAATACACGAATATTTACATACGAAATTTTTTTTAATTTAATATATAATTTTATTATATAAATTATATATTTTAATATATTATAAAATTATAATATTATTTCATAATAAATATTTGTAAAATATATTTTAATAGGGATTTTTTTAATTTTACGAATAAATATAAAAATAGTTGTTGAGTCAATGGACTCTTTTCAAACGCAAGGAAAGACGCCGAGTTACGTGGACCGGCGTTAACTCGGGTGGACATCATCGCGTTTCTCGAACCCTTGACTAACCATTTGCCGGTCGTCTTATACTTTTGAGTTTTTAGCTCGTTAGCCCAAAAACCAAAGAAAAAAAACCCGGTTCATACTTCAAATTGCCACGTGTCATAGTTAGGTAGCTTATCTAGAAGCCGAGGTTTAGGAAATTGGACATCTAACAATAACCTAATTATATTATGTTTTCAAACTTTTTTGAAGAAATTGGGCCGAAAAGCGCGGCCCAGTTGACTCCACGTGCCGCAAATCAGCCTTTCGTAACCGCACGTGGTATCGGGAGTTGGAAATCCGACAGAGTAAGTAAAAAGACAGAGGAATGGGACGTGCAAGGAAGGTAGTCATGTCATTATGCAGAGTCTTTAGAGGCCATCCTCATCCATTTACCTTATCAGCACCAAAGTACTTGATTTGACCGCCACTTTCATCTCCAACGTCTGATCAAAATCACCGACCACGGCCCCATGCCCCCAATCTAACCTTTCTGCCACATGGATAGAAAGGTACGAGCGTCGGGCCCACCTCCTCCCGTTTTCGACTGTCATTCGCGCGTTTAACGTGTGATGAGCGTGTAAACCAGGAAAGGTAAATAATAATAATAATAATAATAATAATAATAATAATAATATTATTATTATTATTATTATTATTAATTCCATTTGTTCTAGAAGAAAATTGAAAAGGGACCCACAATTCAGTTTCTTGAAGCTTGACCAAAACGACAGAGTATCAATCAATGGGCTGGGTGGAACCGGTGAGTGTGGGCCAGGGGTGAACGCAATTGCAAATACTTTAATCGTTTTCGGACAACAACGGGACCCACACACTTTAGCAATTAATTAATAATTACATCCACTTCTCGGAATAACACGTGTCTCTCTCACACCATCTCCTAATTATCAAGCAATTACTCCCTTTGTCTTGTTTTTAATTAATTCTTTTTTTTTTTTCCTTCCAAATCTCAAATCACCTTTGAGATTCCTTTGATATTGAAAATATTTTTAAAAAATATAAAATAAAAAATTTTTAATGTGAATTAATTATATTTTATTTACCAATATTTTTTAATTTATAATTTTTTAAATTCAATTAAATATTATTATAATTAATTAATTTAATCTTAATTAATTAAAAAAAATACTTTGGGATCCGCGATTTGCCAACCCCATGTGAAATAATCATAATTGCAATATCCTTTTTAAGATATTAACTTTTTGTCTAAAGTCCCTATATTTTGTAATATTTTTAATATGTCCCTTTATTCTAAAGCAATTACCTTTTAACTTATAGTATTCAGCATTTTGCACCAAAATTTGTTAACGATTAATTGATAACCTCATTTTAATATCTCAAATTAATCTTCAAGTAAATTTTTAATAAACTTCAATTGAGTTTGTCTGTATATTCTATAATCATTTTAATAAAACTACACTAATTTGTTTGATTATTTTTAATAATGAATTTTTAATTCTAAATAATATAATAAAATTACACGTAATTAAATTTATTGAACAATTTAAATTAAAAATAATAATATTATTGAAATTTTTTTTTCAGGTGATGTCTTTCTTATAACATGAAATATAATATTTATATCATAAAATATCAATTTATGGTATTTATTTGAAAAGAGGTTAAACATTGTGGCATAATTGCAAAAAGTAAAACATTAAGGACCATACAACAATTAAACAAATTTAATAATCATTTTCTTGCGACGCAACGAGGAGCTCTGAAGATCTTGCTACACGGATCCTATTCGCTTCTCTCGTTAGTGTGGTTCACATTCTGCGTGCTATATATATTCACTGCAAAACCCCCAATCAGGTCCTGAATTCTTCTCTTCTAAGGCCAACGTAGATTTTCCCATATCTTCTTCGTTCCAAGTTAGTGTTCTTTTTTTCTTTTTCTTTTTTTCCATTTATTTTGAATCTGTTATCTCTGGCTTTGGTGATCTGGTCTTGCATTCTGTTTAAATGTCATCTAATTAAGTTTCGCCATCTGGGTTTAGTTTTTGTTATGTTTGTTTTTGTAAAGTTAAAATTTTTTTCGTAAGTGTGATTTGATTTACTCATTTAGGAAAAATAAAACGAAAAAGCAGTGATCCCTTTTGTAGATATTGGATTTTGACTTTTGTGGTTGTTACAGATGAAAAATACCCATTTTGAAAAGCAGAAACGAAGAAGCAGTGATCCTGTTTCATTGGTATCTAATTTTGAGTTTTGTGATTGTTACAGGTAAGAAATGGCGCAGATTTTGCTACATGGGACTTTACATGTTACGATCTATGAAGTGGATCAGCTTGAAAGTGGTGGTGGGGGCCACTTTTTCCGTAACGTATGCCATTTGATCTTATAGTTTCTCTTTTGATTGACTGATATCTGTTTCTAAATGGTGATCTGTGGTTTTTTTTTTTTTTTTTTTATTTGGATCTTGATTTGGGATAGTAATTTAAATTCGACTGATGGGTAAATTCTTGTTCGTGGGTAGTGATTAACTGGGAAAAAAAAAAAGTTTTGAGTGAACTAAATGAGTTAGTGAAGTGATATATTTGGTATAGCATGTCCAATTCACTAATTGGTCTAGTCAAAGTTGCTTTCATTGTTCAGCTAAGTATTTTTAAACTTATTATGTCTACCCAGCCTCAAATTAAATTTACAAAAGCGTTTTTTTCGATGCATTTGCTCATTAATTCTAGTGCAAAAAAAAAAAAATGTTTGTTTGAAGTTTAGCTGCTATCTTCCTGTTTGGAAAAAAATCATGTTGAATTGTTGATATCATTTTCACTATGTGAATATATGTGCTTTGGGATTGGCACATCTCACAATTCTCACCCTGTTGATTTGATCTGTGCTGATTTTTAACCCCGAGTAATAATTACTTCTGCCTGTTTCTTTCTAATTGATCACTCCCATGCTGCCATGACAATTTAATTCCAGACATTTGCTCTGATTAGTGTCTAAATATCAAGATGACCACTATGGTCAATTATTTTAAACATGGAAAGTGGATTTTTTTTTTCTTCTTCAGAAGTTTTGTTGCCAGATTTTGTACTTCACCAACGTTTTCTCCTTCATGAAGAGCATTATACAGCTTTAGCTTTTTAATCTTTTCCTTTGTATTTCCTGTGATTTTTTGCCTTTTTCTTGAACTTTATGAAGTTATGAAACCTCTGATACATCTTTATATGAATAACTAGTGAGAGTTTTTACTTAGTGGAATGCCTTCAAATGTGGACTTTTATGTCATTTTTATTGTTCTCTTCAATTACAGTTGTAACAGGCCAGATTTATAAATGGTTATGAACAAGTTTGCATATTGTCATAGAATACTTTTGTCATTTGTTCTGAAGACCATTTGTACCATCTTTAGATCTTACCAGATGAAGAAGTTGTACACAATTGACTTTGTGTATTCATTTTTGCTTTTAAATATGATCTGAAGATATATATCCCTCTTCAAACAGAAAGTTTCTGAATTAATCTTGTTGGAAAAAATGGGCTTGAATTTCTCACCTCAACATTGACTAGAACTTCTTGCAGGATTATGGGCTGGAATTTTTAGCCCTAACTTAATCTAGAATTCGTTGCCCCATCATGGGCTACAATTGTCCATTCATTGTGTGCTTGACTGTACTTTATGATGCAATCTTTATTCATTTTCTAAATTGTCATTTTAATCTCATGTGCTTGTCTTCAGTTTCTAATTGATAATCCTTTTTTGTAGCTTTTGAAACTTGGCAAAGGAGTTAGTAAACTCTATGCTACTATTGATCTAGAAAAGGCTAGAGTTGGGAGGACCAGAATGTTGGAAAATGAGGCTTCCAATCCTAGGTGGTATGAGTCATTTCACATTTACTGTGCCCATATGGCTTCAAATATCATTTTCACTGTCAAGGATGATAATCCTATTGGAGCAACTTTAATTGGAAGGGCTTATGTACCTGTTGAAGAAGTTTTAGGTGGGGAAGAAGTTGATAAATGGATTGAGATCTTAGATCAAGATAAAAATCCATTAGAGTCAGGTTCAAAGATTCATGTGAAGCTTCAATATTTTGAAGTAACAAAAGACCGTAATTGGGCTCGGGGCATCAGGAGTGCTAAATATCCTGGGGTACCTTTTACATTTTTCTCACAGAGACAAGGATGTAAGGTTTCTCTTTACCAAGATGCTCATGTCCCAGATAAATTTGTTCCTAAAATTCCTCTTGCTGGAGGCAAATATTATGAGGCCCACAGATGTTGGGAAGATATTTTTGATGCAATCACCAATGCACAACATTTGATTTACATCACTGGCTGGTCTGTGTATACTGAAATTTCCTTGATAAGGGACGCAAGGAGGCCAAAGCCTGGGGGAGACATCACGCTTGGAGAGCTGCTGAAGAAGAAGGCATCTGAAGGTGTTAGGGTTTGTTTGCTTGTTTGGGATGATAGAACCTCTGTTGGTTTCCTTAAGAAGGATGGCCTGATGGCTACTCATGATGAAGAAACTGCAAATTACTTCAATGGTACTGATGTCCATTGTGTCTTATGTCCCCGTAATCCTGATGATGGTGGTAGCATTATTCAGGACATGCAAATCTCCACCATGTTCACTCATCACCAGAAGATAGTGGTTGTGGACAGTCCGATGCCCAATGGGGATACAGAAAGGAGGAGAATTGTGAGTTTCGTTGGAGGTATTGATCTTTGTGATGGGAGATATGATACTCCCTTCCATTCTCTTTTCAGGACACTAGACACAGCGCACCATGATGATTTCCATCAGCCAAACTTTGATGGTGCTGCAATTACAAAAGGTGGTCCAAGGGAACCTTGGCATGACATTCACTCCCGCCTCGAAGGTCCCATTGCTTGGGATGTGTTATTTAATTTTGAACAGAGATGGAGAAAGCAGGGTGGAAAGGATATTCTTGTGCATCTGAGAGAACTTGGAGACATCATGATTCCTCCATCTCCAGTTATGTTCCCAGAGGATCATGATATATGGAATGTGCAGTTGTTTAGATCCATTGATGGTGGAGCTGCTTTTGGCTTCCCAGAGACACCTGAAGATGCAGCCAGAGCTGGGCTTATCAGTGGAAAGGATAATATCATTGATCGAAGCATTCAGGATGCTTATATTCATGCTATTAGGCGTGCAAAGAATTTTATCTACATTGAAAATCAGTATTTTCTTGGAAGCTCATTTGCTTGGAGTGCTGATGACATTAAGCCCGAGGAAATTAATGCTTTGCATCTAATTCCCAAGGAGCTCTCACTTAAGATTGTTAGTAAAATTGAGGCTGGTGAGAGATTCACTGTCTATGTTGTTGTCCCAATGTGGCCTGAGGGGATACCAGAGTCTGGTTCGGTTCAGGCAATATTAGATTGGCAGAGAAGGACAATGGACATGATGTATAAGGATGTTGTTCAGGCTCTCAGAGCAAATGGCATTGAGGAGGATCCCCGGAACTATTTGACATTCTTCTGCCTTGGGAACCGGGAGGTGAAGAGGAGTGGAGAGTATGAACCTTCAGAAAGGCCAGAACCTGATTCAGACTACATTAGAGCCCAGGAAGCCAGACGTTTCATGATCTATGTTCACACCAAGATGATGATAGGTAAGTTACTTTTAGATTTATATTAGTCTTTTGATTATTTTTCTTTTTTCGTACTAGCTGATTGATAAATACAGTGAATTCACTCTTCTTCTTATCTAGTTACACTTTCAAGATGAGGAAGTCTGTTTAATTCAAAAGATCTTTCTCTCTTGCCTTGTTCCTATATTTGTATGACATATGATTAACAACACTTGCCTTTGCAGTTGATGATGAGTACATTATTATTGGATCTGCCAACATCAATCAGCGATCCATGGATGGTGCCAGGGACTCTGAGATAGCCATGGGAGGCTTCCAACCATATCATTTGTCAACCAGAGTGCCTGCACGTGGCCAGATCCATGGCTTCCGTATGTCATTGTGGTACGAGCACCTGGGCATGCTCGATGACACGTTCCTCCAGCCAGAAGGTGTTGAATGTGTTCAGAAGGTCAACCAAATTGCTGACAAGTATTGGGACCTCTATTC
The DNA here is from genome assembly GCA_032402905.1 of Khaya senegalensis. NCBI lineage: Eukaryota > Viridiplantae > Streptophyta > Magnoliopsida > Sapindales > Meliaceae > Khaya > Khaya senegalensis. Next base: position 4,522,623 of record CP135548.1, on the reverse strand, counting down.
CAATGAATCGCTTGAGCATGACTTGCCAGGCCACCTGCTCCGCTACCCCATCAGCATAGACAGTGAAGGAGATGTCACTGAACTGCCAGGAGTCGAGTTCTTCCCCGACACCAAGGCTCGTGTTCTCGGTACTAAATCAGATTACATGCCCCCAATCCTGACCACTTGAATGTCACTCTCCGTGCTTAAATAATGAACTTTCGTACTTTGTCCTAGATTTAAACTACTGGTTGTAGTAGTATAGTAATAAATCATATGGTATTAGAGCCTGCAGCAGATGTGGCATCATGTTTCTGCTAGGGTGGTGGTGTTCATACCAGGATTTTACAGAGATGTGAAGTTGTGTGATTTTGGTGCTGACTGGTGTAAACTTGGTGAATTTGGTGTTTATTTGAGTTAATTGTGTTTATTCACCTTGGCCTAGATTATGCTTTTGTTAATTATTACATTAATGGCTGATTAGTTAGCATGTCTGAAACACATGTTTCTATTAAACACCAAGTAATAGTTCCAGTTTAGACGTGGCTGTTCTTTGTAGGACACGTGAAGATGTAGTTGTACATGATTGATCGGACACGTGGCGACCGACCATTTGCATTATTGTGGGGTCCATATCCACGCGTGGTGAATATGATTGAGGATAAGATTCTATCCAATGCGGCTGTTCCTTATATGGGTTATCTGATGGACCAATCAGATCTTTCTACTCGCAATCATGGATAGAGTATCCAACTTTCCCCTTTTGTATTCCATGATTTTATTGTATAAATAATTTTAAAATATAATTTAAGAATTTTCAGTTTAAATAATCTGATTGGACATGATCACTTGCAGTGGTTCCAATAATAATAATAAAATAAATAAAGGCTTTAAAGATGCTGACCACTCAACTGACCAATCATATTCAGCCATTGGTTCCTGAGTCCATAGATTTCTCACAAATTTCCACACACAATCCACACACTGTCTCCATGTTTTGACCAAATTCCTATTCCATTTTCTAGAACTCAACCACTTTTTGATCACTGACTTCTCAAAAAAGTGCTTTTCTCTCTTTAGCTTTTGCTTTTCCGTGTGGTGCACTAACAACAACAGGAACCCTGAACCAAACACCCACTTCATCTAACTAAAGCCACCGAAAAATCCAGATTCCCACGTGTATTCTTCAACCCCCGCATCATATATCTGATTTCACACACTGTTCCTAACTGTATGTGTATAAATTCCTTCTCAGTCTTCTTCTATAAACCAGCTTCTTTGTACAAAGTTTTCTCCTCTCTCCTTCTGGGTTTTGTACTTTTATTGCAAATATGTCTAGTATTTTAAATTCTCAATCTGTTGTGTTAGCCACTGCCATGGTTGTTTCCAGCACTGTTCTCTTTCTCGCTTTCTCCAAGCCAAAATCTGATTCCCAGGATCCTCCAGAGCAAACTCTGCGTTCTTGCTTGTATACAGGTACTTCAAACTTTCCCTTCTCTATGTTTCCGGATAAAATTTTATCAAGTTCGTTGATTTTATTTGTTTATTTACTGATTTTTGTGTGGGCAGAGGAGAGGAAGAGGAGGAGGAAGAAGAAGAGAGTGCATTTTGCAGAGAATGTGAAGGACACGGCTGGAAATGGAGAAGAGTACAGGAAAGAAAAGATCAAGAAATTTACCAAGAAAGTTGACAGAATTTGCAGGAATGAAATTCCAGGAATGCCAGCAAATCGGGTTGCTTTGTACAGTGGAATTCTCAGGGACAGAGTTCACGGAATGGAGTGTTCATATTGATCATCAGATTATAATATTTTGTATGTAAATGGTAGAACTTAATTTTGTCCAATTAATGTTTGTCTTTTTAATAACAAATATTGGGCAAAATATGTTGCTTTCAGTTCCAATCTTCTGTGTGTAAGTGCTGATATTTCAAGTAAAAACTCTCCTTTTCCAAAGTAACCATTGATTTCTACAGTTTGAACTTCATTTTTGTACATGAATTAGATGCTCATGGCTCAGTCAATTGAACCCATATATGCCTTCCCAAGATGCATCATCATCAATCATGGACAATTTGGATAACGAGGGAATCAACCAAACAAAATGGAGCCCATTCCATGTCAAATCTTATGCCAATTGGTATAAAAATATTTGGTACACTTTGAAAACCATGTACAAAAGTTTCAATTATTGATGGTTTAGGTGGGTTATGTTTTTTAATTTTTATATTTATTTTAAAAAATTTATATTTTTTTTTAAATTTTATCTCAATTGTTTTAATTTTTATATTTATATATTAATTTTTATTATTTATTTTAAATTTTATATTAATAAATATAAAATATATAAAATACATCTTCTTAAAATGTGGAAATTGATTGTACCTTTTATATGATTTCAAAGTACTCAATAACAAAGCCTAACTATTTTGACCAACCAACTATTACTTGTTTCCTTTGGCATCTTCCAAGAGGGGATATTTTCTTTTTTCATGGCTCTTAACAATTCATGGGTTAAATCATAAAAGAGAACAAGTGGTTGGCAAAGGAAGCAAAAGCATGGAGCAAATTAGCAAATATTATGGACAATATTAATTATTGGACCTCTCTAGAACTTGTATTGTATGGTCAACTTTGGACTACATGAGACAATATTAATTAATATATAGTTTTTTTTTCAATTACATTATAATATAAAACATGTATAATCATAAGTTTTATATTTCATATTAATTAATATATAATCTAAATGGGATAAAAAGGGGTGGTAGAGGAATTTGTGGTCTATATTATAAAATAAAACTTGTACTTTATTTGATGCAAAATTTATAAGAATATGAGTGTATAATGTCTAAAATAAAATTGATGTAAATCTTATATTTTATTCGGGTAGATAAATATTTTATTATTTATTAATTAATTATATTGTAGATAAGTGGGTGGAAATATTATATTCTTATCAGTTCACTATGTATTAATTATATACATACATATATAAAGTCGGTTCTCTTACTTTAAAATTTTAATTTGATATGTTAATATTAATATAAAACTATTAATTTTTACAAATTTAATGATTAAAAGTAAAAATTGATAATTTGTAATTCATATCTCTCTTAAATATTTTTCTTAAATTGTATGCATCAATAATTTAAGATTCATATCTCAATTTAAGTTAAATTAATTTACACAAACACACGCACAAATATGCGTGTGATCGCACATGATTTTTTTTTTTAATATTAATTTGTACCAAAAAAGATTTGGTCTTTATATAACTGGGTTAAGTGCTTTAGTGCTCCTCAAGGAGTTGAAGAGCTTGGGGTTGTATGGTTTGGTTACTTGATTGCTCCATTTTTCTTCTTTATTTTGGCAACATAAGTTTAAAATTAATTATATTTTGTGGGTTTTTCATTTTTTATAAATAAAATTTCTTCTAAATATATATTACAAATATAAATAATGAAAAATTATAATTATTAAGTGTAGTATGTGTTATAAATATATTCCATAGCATAATCTAATAATAATTTTTATACAACTAAGGATTTTAATACCATGAATTATAATGAAAATTAAAATCATTGCTTATTTTTCACCAATTATGGAGAAATTAAGTTAACACAGATCTTTTTTAGTTACAAACACGATAACATTTCTATTGAATTTCTTCTAGTTTGGATAATATTCTTTCAAATGTTGCCAATTTGGATACATTTGGGACCCTCCATTAGAGGGTTCCCTTTTCACTAATCGAGCTTTACATCAAATTAGCACTAATTTAATAGTGTTAAGACATGTTGAGAGATAATATTATTATAAAATTTTAAATAAAATAATTTTATTGTATCAGTATAAATAATAAGATAAAATTTTTAATTAATAAATTAAAAAAATTATTTATTGACAACAAATAAAAAAATTAAAAATTTTTTTCTATTTAATTAAAAAAATTTTGTCATTTTATTAATCAAATTGTCTCCCTACATGAATTATATTAGTGTGGTTAAATTATTTTAGCTAACACTTTTTTTTAGTATTCATTTTAATATTTAATATTTTAATTTTAATTATTTTTCTAATTTAATTATTAATCTTTTAAATAATTAAATGATAAATAAAATTTTCAGTTGCATAATAATAAATGTTTTATTGATTAAATTTAAAATTAGTCAACAGATAAAACAACTTGAGCCTAATGAGACTGATTCATTATTAAAATAATTATTGTTGTTGAAGAAAAATAATTATTTCTTTAATTATTAAAAAAAATTGAATTAAAATACATTAAACACCAATTAAAAAAAAAGGGACCAGTCCAAACTGTTGACTCCACTGTTTATAGCTTGTTCAATGCAGCACTGAAGCCTTCTCGTCTTCCCTCTTCCGCATAGTAATTACCAGAAAAGAAGAAAAGGACCCGGTCTGAACTTGTAATCCTGTAAAAGAGATACAGAGAGACATAAGAAAGAGGTGATTTTTTTTTTATTTTTATTGATAAAGTTTATACACACACACATATATATATTTCATGTTATTATTCTTAGGTAATTCCGTTTTTGTTTTTCAGTTCTCTCTGATTTTTCTTTCCTGGAATACGATACTGATTGAGTTTTGTTTTCAAGAAAAAAAGTATTATCTGCAGATCTGGTTTGAAGCTTATAAGGTTCTTGTATTGTATGCATGGGGTAAGTATTATGGTTCTGTGTTACGGATTTGTGATTCTAAGAGGAATATGTTGATGGGTTTTTGAGTTTTATGGAATTAGTTTGGTTGAATGGGAGCTGGAATCTTGTTTGCTTGATTTTTCAGTGGGGTTGGGTGGATTAGATGCTTTGTTAATTAGTTAGCAAGAAAATTAAGGGAAAAAAGAAGAAGAAGATTTGAGTCGTGAAATCTATGGATTGTGTTTGGTTTCTTGGAAACTTTTGAAAAGAATGAGATTTATTTTAAGTAACTTTAGTCTTCAGCATGCATGATTTATTTTGGCATTCTAGGAGCTATTTGTGCTGAAAATGGAGACCGGATGGGATTGAGCATTGTGTCATGCTTGTTGGTTTTGGGATAGCTTGTTTTTATGAATATTAGTGTCTGTTGATTGTGAGATGTTAATGAATATCAATGATTATATTAGTTTGCATCTTGAAATTTTACGATGGCTTCCCCTGACACATTATGTGCAGCAAGCCCTTTGTAACAACTGTCAAGATCCTGTTTGGTGATATTCAGATTCAAGTGTGTTGAATGAAATACTACATTTCATTCCTAAATGTCACTGTGGAATCTTTTCAACAATGATTGCCAACATGCATTAGTTGGTGATGTTGATCAATCAATCAAATGGGTGTGGATCATTTACTTTAGGCTTATGAAAATTTACATGACATTTGTTAGTTGAATTGCTGCTTTCTGTTAATTTGTGTCATATGGCTATGAATGTTTTTCATTTGCTTAGTAATCCAACTGTAACCAATTCAAATTTCAAACGTAAGATTTGGTGCTGAGCTGAAACTATGTGATGCATAAATTCTATCCTACCACTGCACTTGAGAAACATAATTTTTTCTTCCCTCGTGCGTTGGCTGAGAATATTTTGGTACATTTTTTGGGTGACTTGAAAATTTTGGTACAAATCTGAGGAAAATCATTAGTAGGAAGTTTCTTTTGTCCTGATGGATGTTGTGATAATATGGTTTTTCTAGTGAATTTCCCGCTTAGGGAGTGTGTGTGATCATAAGTTTTGAATAAGCGATTTGGGCTACTTTTATGTTAAATTAGTCCATTTATATTATTTTAAATTAATTGTTCAAAGATTCTTTGATTATGAGGTCCATTTTCATCCAACCATCAGAAAGTTTTGCAAGGGGAGTTTATTTGGCTAGTAAAGTTTCGGTTACACATGTTGGAGGACCATGGTAGAGAAACAACACTTTTAGGAGGTTATTCACCTGTCTATTACTTTACTTTTAGGAGTCGTCGAGGCATTGGGTAGTCATTGTGTGGGCCTTTCACCTGCCGTAGGCTTAATTTAGACAAGCCAGTCTCTGTCTCTTAGGTGTACTCCATACTGCTGTTAATCAACTTTTGGCATAAACAGCATCTTTAGTAGATACTCTACTGTATGCCTAATAATGCTGATTGTCAATAACCAAATGTTAATGTTCTAAACTCTGTTAGATTGGATAGGGTAAAATTAAACTAGGAAGTCACTTTCACATTGATACTCTTGTGAATTTAAACTAGGAAGTCACTCTCACATTGATACTCTGTTGCCTGAAACTAATGGTACATACACTCAAATTTATTTTGAATCTAACTGGTAATGGATTATTGTTTATAACTCGAGCAATCATCCCAACTCTTTTATCCATATATGTATTTTGTGATAATGAGCAAAGCTCATGGTCCTGTAGTACAAATGTTTTTATTGAATTAGCAGTTCAATACATATTCTATTGACAACAAGGCTAAGCATTTGGGCACTGTATCTCAGCAGAGAACCTGTAATACTTAGAATGTGAAGTTATGTTCCTTCTGTACATGGTTCTTGATTCCACAGTCCACCAACTATGTGCGTTTAAGATGCTTGTCTTCTCATTATGTCTGTTTTATATTTTTGTGCTGATTTTTTTTTTTTTAAATGCAAGGATTCTTACCCATGTCCACGAGTTTCCTAGTTGTTAATTGCTGGTTTTTTAACAATTTATTCATGTGATTCATCTTTTGCTCTTTCATGGGTCTCTTTTTTTATAACATAAATCTATTTGTGATTTTATTTGAGCTGTAGATGAGAATGGTTTTCACATAACAGTAAACTGACATCGCAGTGCCTGTCTGATAGTTTAAACAGAAGTGCTCAAGAATGTTCTCTCTGTTTAAAATAATTAGGTACAGGCTTTGGTAGCTGATTTTGTGGTGTCTGTTGTTTAATCAAATCATATGATTATTATGTCATTTGCAACAGAGCAGTGGTTGTCTTGGATGCTATACTAGGCCCACAGTGACTAACTCTGCAAGTAAGTTGTCAAAAGAAGTAGGAGTTCAAGATCATACGGCAAGGAAAACTAGTTTATCAGAAGATTCTTGGACTACCAGCACATGTGATATGGACAACAGTGTAGCTCTGTCACAGGGAAGCATCTCATCAATTAGCAGAAATAATCAGATCCTCGATACTCATGGTGGTGCTGGGAACGCTAATGCACCCACTGAGTTTGTTAACCATGGCAAGTTTTTATTGCTTCCTTAGATGTGTATTGACTTAATTATATTGCATGTTCATATATTTGAGCCGGCAGTGTACCTCTGCTGATCTAGTATGTATCATTGTTCATGTATCATGATTGGTGCCCTTTTGGACACTGAACAAGACCAAGCTGTCTTTATAGCATCGTATGTGATCTCTTGGCTTGCAGGTCTTCTTCTCTGGAATCAGACCAGGCAGCATTGGGTAGGAAATAAAAAATCTGAGAACCGCGCACATGTAAATCAAGTTCGAGAACCCAAACTGAAGTGAGTTTCTTGAGTTTCCTAAATTAGTCTGTCAAACAGGCCTACCATACCAATCTGCATGCAACATCACTGATGCTTACTTGTTGTTTGCCAATTGAGTTGGCATCAACATATTGTAGAAGACAAATTAGCCATCCTGTCTGATTGGCTTACTTATGTTAGTTACTAATATAAAAACCTGCATGCTAGTGCAAATGCTGATTCCAAGCCCTCAACAGAGTACCATTTGGATAAGTGTTCCATGTCAATCTGGGGGTTCTAATAAATATGTGGGATAGTTTTGTGTTTTCTCATCATCACTTCATATCATCATGACTCTGCCGTTTTCATGTTAATAAATGCTATTGAAATATAAGAACATAAAAATGAAGAAAAAGTATAGATGCGGGTTAAGTGCCAAAATGGTTGGAATTTAGATGTACTGGTTTATAGCCTTCACTTGTAGGTTTAAAAGTCTCTTGTAGGTGTTCCATGTTTATAGTAGGAAGCCATCTCTGGATTATAATCTTAAATTTTGCTAAGGTAAACATTGATCATTCATGAAATCCTTCTCTCTTATCTTGTCAGCACTCATTGTATCAGCATGGTTAAAAAATTCTGGCTTTGCAGTTGGAACGCAACATATGAAAGTTTGCTTGGGAGCAACAAGCCATTTCCTCAGCCTATTCCTCTCTCAGTAAGTTTCTGCTGCCATGGGATGGTATTTTCAACATAATATAGCTAAGCTGATTTCTTGTTGATTTCTAAAATGGCAGGAAATGGTAGATTTTCTTGTAGACACTTGGGAACAAGAGGGAATGTATGATTGATAGAAGTACGAGGCATGTGAAGGTTGGTCAACTATTGAAATTCGTTTTAGCTGTAGTGACATTTAATTTGCTTCCATAGCAAGCATGGAATGTATATCAGTTGTAGGATGATCTGTCATAAGCCCTCTGGTGGATTTTTGTTTCGTTTTACGGGCCTTTCTAGACATGACCTTGTATGCATGAAACTGACTCGAAAAAAAGGAATGAAGAAAGGAAAAGAACTATTGCTGCCTCTGCTTTACGGGGCAGGCTTATTTAGAAAAATTCTCTCTAGTTACTGTGTTACCTGAATCTCTATTTCCCTTACTAGCACAATGGTAAATGTTACCATGATTCACCTTACTCTCTTCTTTGCATCCATATACGCAAGTGCTCACACACACAAACATGAAGAAATCATTGTTTTATTGCAAAAGGCAGGTATTTTTATGCAATGACTAACTTGGAAGATCAATAACAATGACATATGTCTGGTTACTTTTACCATCTGAATTCATTATATTTTTCTGCCCCAATAGATTCTTGAGGCGGTGTCAAGATTTTCGGATTGTTTAGGAGAATCTATGTCTATGGATAAGTTCCATGGTTGTTCCCGAAACGGGTCTATGTTCAAACTAAAACAGATTTTTACTTGCACATGAAACGTTAAAAGCTATCCGGTAGAGGAAGAGAAACTCTTAACGTACTCTTGACCAAAAAATTCAGATTCACATTTGTAAAGTAATTGCAGTTATAATCTTTTAGAACCTTTATAAAGGCTGTAAGAAATTTTTGGTGGAACTGGCAAATTCTAGATCCAAGCTCAGATAGAGATCTCGTGGGATAATAAAAGAGGGCAGTTCTAGATGTCTAACAAGCCTCCTGTAGTTGATTTTGAGACAATGGGCATGGCATGCATGAAGCAGCACAAAGTAAAAAAAAAGGTGACTTAAAGCAGAAAACGTGGCATGCATCAGATTCGTTTCCCTCTGGAACACTCTACTCTTTTTGTAGCAAACAGCAAGGAAATGTTTAGAACTCTTGAGAAAATCCAAGAAACTTCTAATCAATGATAGCATTCATTGTCGTCAACATAATCCCAGAACATTTCAGACCCTTCTCCAGTTCTCCAAACCCAATTCATCACTCTTAAATACTCTTGTTTCCTATCTCTTTCAACAAGGAGGTTAGAAAATAAGAACAGCAGAGGCAAGCAAGCAAGCCAAGTTTTCTCAAATTGTGTTTTCCTTTTACTTCGGAAACTAGTCCAAGTTATTGAAGAGTATGGCCTTGGCTCGTTTGGCTTTGAGGAATTTGCAACAGAGGGTATCTACTACTTCTTCTTCTTCTTCTTTGGGAAGTGTACAAAAGCAAAGATGGGGAAATGAATTCTTGAAAAGGTTTATGGCAACATCTGCCAATGATGGGAAAAAAGAAGGCAAAGAAGTTGCTGTTACTGAAAGGAAATCTAGGCTGTTTCCAAGGAGAAAAGGCAAGAGAAGTCTTTGGAGGAACGATGACATTCCTTCCCTTACCGGTAATCTCTCCTTATAAAACGCAACACTTGCAACATATAACATGTTATTCCTTAATGGGTACTAACTCTGTTTTCTTTAACTTTTCCTAGAGTTCTTTCCCTCAGGGCTAGGGAATGCACTCTTTCAAGCAACCGAAAACATAAACAGGCTATTCCAAAACATGAACATCTCTCCTTCACAACTCATGGGGCGTGTGAAAGAGCAAGACGACTGCTACAAGCTGCGATACGAGGTGCCGGGGCTCGGCAAAGATGACGTGAAGATCACCATTGACGATGGAGTTTTAACGATAAAGGGAGAGCACAAGGAAGAGGAAGAAGACAACACCGACGACGAGTACTGGTCTTCAAGGAGTTATGGCTACTATAACACAAGCCTTGTGCTGCCCGATGATGCAAAAACTGATGACATCAAAGCTGAGTTGAAAGATGGCGTGCTGAATATTATCATCCCCAGGACTGAAAAGCCGAAGAAGGATGTGAAGGTGGTGGAAATCCATTGATGGGAAGAACTATGAAGGTTGTGCATGGTTTTATGATGGTTTGTGACCATTTGAGGATTTTCTGTGAATCTCAAGTGGAAATAAGATTGTAACTTTGCTCTGTGTTCAATCGCTTGTGCTTTAAATTTCTGAAAAGTCTTGTGTTTCAATAAATACTTCTCCAATGTTCTTTTTCAAGAAACTTTTAGGGCAGATTGTCACATTGATATGATCATGGGGTAATAAGAAGTTTTGTAAAGAGAAATAATAAGAAAAATTGGAGAAGGAAGTCATTTACATCATAAAGAAAAAAAAAAAAAAAACTTATGAGAGATTTTAGTAACACAAAATACAATTATGGAACGTAATAAGAAGTTTTATCATATTATGATATGAATGTTGTGGATATACAAAAATAGAAAAAAAAAATTTATTTAAGGGTAAGTTAATAAAAAATAAATTAATATTTTTAGAATATATTAAATGTATATTTAAATAATATAGTAATATAGTGTTCAAATTATTTTTTAGAACATAAATAGTTAATTTTAAATAATTTATAATTATAAAATTAATCGTCATGATAATATTAATATAATATATATTTAAAAGTGTTATAATATATTATTATATATTTTAACGTAAAATTTAAAATATTAAATATTAAATTTAAAATAATTATTATAAAATATAAAATAAATAATATAAAAATATTTAAAATAAAATCCAAAGAAAAGTGACTCCGGATTCCAATGAGAGTAGTATTTTCTTTGTACGACAGTTAAAAAGATACACTGAAGAAGTAGATAGAGGACTTTGCCTGTGCCTGCTGTCTTCTTTCCAACTACTGGAAGCCAAAAAGTGCAGTAAGGATTTCATACATTCTGCTTCTCTACAGTGAAAAATATTGTCTTAAGTGGGATGGACGACGATCTCATTGCTTCACTTGTTTAGAAAAAGTAAAATGGGTAAAACGATAAAGCAATTTAACCCATGCAAACTCTTTAAAACTGTTTGGTTTTACCTTGTGCAGACTGTAAGCACTGTTTTCAGAATTCTCTTCTCAAAAACCGGATGGAATGTATATAGTTTACATCAATCTTTCTTTCTCTTTATCCAAAACGACAATACTTTCATCTTCATGCATCAAAGCTAGTGTCCACCTTCAAATTCTGCCATGTTTGGTTGCTTTCACAAACTAATGTATATATGTAAGAATATGGAATTGAATGCTGCAACTGCAATGCAAATTATATGTAGTACTTGGCCCTACATACAATCAATATTCAAACGAACATATACACATTTTTGAAGAATTAATACTCTCTAGACTTTGATCAATGTTTGCATTTCTTCTATTATCAAGTGCTTGTCATTTTCATTATTTATTGAGTACTCGCAGTTAGGAATTATAATTGTCCTTTAAAATATTTTATGTCGGATCTATGTCGTATCTAATTTTTAAAATATCGATTTAATTTTGTATTTTTGTCATATTTATATCGTTTTTATTTTTTAAAATATCGATTGAATTTGAGCCTACAAAGACTCACATATTGTGTCAAAATTGTACCTTGTCAATATAACTTTTTTACCACCTCTATTCTTAATATTACTTATGTTTTTGTTTCTTAAATATACTATATAATTATAATTAATTTTTTATTTTAAAAAAATTATTAGTTAAATGAATCCTTACTTAATACAAATATTATCTGAAGTTTGAATATTGATAATCTAGTGCATGTTGATAGAATTCAGGACATCTTGATTTTTAACTCACATGTAACATTATTGAATAAATTTACGAAGACATATCTAATATTTTAAACTCTTATATTGATCATTTTATTTTTAATTTTTTATGCTATATATTTTAAATTTTATATTAATTATTTTAATTTTTATATTTTATATTTTAAATTTTATACGTTATTTGTTTTAAATTTTATGTTTATTGTTTTATATTTTATATTTTAATTTTAAGTTAAAGAATATAAAATACATAAATGTAGTTTAGTGAATTCTTTATTTACTCTTCCACTTACCTTTTTTAATCTTGAAGGGCAAAAGAACATGGTTCCAGTCTTGATGTGAACTGATGCCAAATTAGACCAAAATCAATAGATGAAGACATTATTGTTGTTGGGCACATTTAATATTTGCATTAAATACCTATGAATATTGATAAGAATACATGATATAAAGGAATGTGTTCCAACCATACATTATATGAAGGACAACTTTGGGTAAATTATGAAGAAAATTTTAAATAAGATAAATAAATTTTATTTTAAAAAATTTTATTGTATATTCAGAGGCATTGTAAATTTTGAAGACTCAATAAATTTTTAAAATTTAATCCACATCAAAATTATTGTTAAATTAAAAAAAATAAATAATAATATATAATTAATTTTATATTTAAATATTATAATTTTGAATTAAATTTTTTAAAAAATCAGTCTATTTCAAAAGTTATTACTCTTAGTATATTTGAAAAAAAAAATCTACAAATGAAAATTAGGGCAATTAGATGAAGATTAAGTGTCATTAATAAATGAGATTTCATTTTCCTCTTTTGGGTAAATGGGATGGTGTATTTTTAGGAGGTCAAGACCTCTCAGGTGTATCCCTTCGGTCATTCAAAAACAACCCAAGTCATAAATTCACCAGTTTCCAAAGGAAGACTAAGGAAAAATTTATTACTTTGTGTCAACACAGTAAAAGTGATAATTGGTTAACATGCTATTGAATCAGAGAAATGTCTCCTCATCTACAGGCAACAGTGTTCTCAGACACTGTATATATATGGGGACAGGTAGATATCTCTCTGCCTTGTCAATCATCCAATCCTTTCCTTGCATCTCCTGTTGTTTTTCCTCTCTCAATATCCTTTTCTTCCCTGCAACACACAGAAAAGGAAAACAACCTTCTGCAAATATAATCAAATCATGGCTGTATCAAGATCAAACTATCCAATCACAGTTGCTTTCATCGTTTCTCTTTCATTTCTGTCTCTCAAATCAGGTAGGCACACAACTGTTTCAAGTTACCACTATTTCGACCTTTTGTTTCTATGTGCTTGTGTTTGATCTGTTTTTGCGCAGATGGGTCTGTAATTTCAGGTCAAAATTATGATCAGAGTTTGGTTCAAAAGAAAATGGTGTTGGGATCAAAACCTCCTGCCTGTGTAAACAAATGCTTGAGTTGCAGACCTTGTGTAGCCACTCTTGTTATACCTTCTCACCAAAGGAAAGATTTAAGAGCAGCTTCTTCTTCTTCTTCTTCATCTCATGGAGAAGATGATAATTATTATCTTCTTTCATGGAAATGTAGATGTGGGAACAAGCTCTTTCAACCTTGAACAATTCATCCATGGTCAGCAGACCTAGATCAGAACTTCATATCATGGTGTAACTTGTTGAAGATGATCATGACATACTACATGATCCATGATCTGGT
>CP135548.1:4463029-4497105 GCA_032402905.1 Khaya senegalensis | reverse complement strand
AGTGGTTAACAGGATGACATTACAAGAATGCACTGTAAATCGCTAAAGAAAAGATCTGATTTTGGGCAATATTTTTATTTAATAAATAAAATAATATAATGCAACACCAACTGTTCAAAAATTGTAGGAAAATAAATCATTGGGTAATTACATTATGGTCCTTTATTTTTTATTAATTTAGAAAGGGAGACATAGTTTATAATTCTTTTTAAATAATAACAAGAGTGTGTGTGTGTATATATATATTATAAAATTATTAATTTTGTAATAAGTGGCAAAATAGTATTATTGTTGATTTTGAAAATTATAAAAATATATTACTCAATAAATATCACGTTATTTAAGATAAAAAATTTGAATCACAAATTTGAAATGTTTAACGTTATTTTAATAATAAAGATAAAAAAAATTAACTAACTTTACTTAATATATAAATTTATTCAATTAATTTTTTATGTGACTTAATAGTTAAAATTTAATATTAAAAAATAACATTAATGTTTCATAATGTTAATTTTGTAAGTACCCATGCAACATTAAACTAGCTTTAATTTTCTGGTGTTAATTAAGTATAACGTCAAACACAAAAAAGTACTTTGTAGAAAAACAATAAAGTATAATTATATATATATATATATATAATATCTACACAAAATTTAAACTCTTGTACAAAATTTTTATGGATGGTATAAATCTTAATACACAAAGGAAGATATCTTTTTGTAGTGATAGAAGGGCAGAGAATATTTGTGAGTAAGTGACAAAAAAAGAATTAAGTATTTGATTGAAAAAGTTAAATTTTTAAAAGTTAAGTTTGAGCTCATATATTTTAGACTCTTTAAATTTAAATTAGAACTTGTAATCTGTGACAATTATCTCTATTTATTTCTTAAATTTTTTTATACTAACTTAAAGTATAAATTTTATTATACCAACTTAAAGTGTGTACATATGAAATTATAACAAAGTAGTGTCTTAGTGATCAAAAGTTAATGTAAAAACAGCAGCATTATCTCATCCTCATCGATAACTTGAACGAAAAAATAATCGTCTAAGTAATAAAAGTTAAAATTTGTTAGGAGGTATTTGATGATATACGAGTACACATTAATACTTTTCATCAACACCCATTATTTAAAATCTTGTAAAAGAGTTACAAACTATATTTTATTTTGTAATTTTATTAAAAATTAGGGACCAAACCATTATTATTCCAAACGAGGAACAAAATACTTCTCTTTTTACAAAGAGAAATACGGAGCCACTTAGAAACATGGTGCCCGCGGAACACAACAAACATAGTCAATAACTTTTAGATAAAATATATATAAAAATGAAATCTTTATCCAAGTGGGTCCTTGCAAACGTTTTGAAAATTGGAAGAAACGAAGTAGGAAACAGCAACAGCTGGAGGTAGAGGTAGATGTAGTGGGGTGTTATTGTATTGAATTGAGTTGATTGAGCAGAGACTGGAAGACTTGTCTTTGCTTACAGAGTTTCTTTCAATTTCTTAGTCATTTTTTAGTTTTATTTTTTGTTTCTTCAAACATAAGCGCAGCTCTCGGCTGAGGAAGTGTCAAAGATTTAGTAATTTTGAAAAAATGAAAAAGAAAATGTGTGCTATTGACGCAAAGGCCTTACGCTAGGAATCTTTGCATCATCAGCAGTCACTTAGCTAGACTAATAACAACTATAATCTAGAAGGGAAAGTGAAAAGAACCCAGAAAGCAGCAATCGAGAAGTGATCAGAAAGAGAGCGGAAAGTGGGTTTTTTGGTTGGTGAAGGTTGAAATGGCGTTTGCTTCTGTTTTCTGTTGTGGGAAGGTTTCAGATCGGTATGTTATTCTATCACTTCAAATCAAATTAACAATTTGTTTATTCATGTTTATACTTGGTTTTAGTTTATTTGTCTTTTTTGTTATTATGTTATTCTATGTTCGATGGATTGTTGTGATGAGCTTGTTTTGATATTGGAAGTGTAAATTTAAGAGGGTTTTAAGTTCCGGGTTTAGTTTGTATTTTGGAAGCTATGTATTTTTAGTTCTTGGTATATGAATAGACCTAGAAAATCAACTGAGCTACAACAGAATTAGCTGAGTTGAGAATAGTAATATTCATGACAAGGAAAGTAAAATTTCTTGCAAAAAAAAAAAAAATATTTAAGCTGGCAAATAGGGCTAATCTTTATCTCTGTTTTGATGGTTTATTTTCAATTGGTAGTTTTATGTATGGAGAGTGTGGTATTTTATAGGAAAGACAAAGGAAAGAAACAGCCAACATGGAGGATCTTCTCATTGAAGGAATTACACTCTGCCACAAACAATTTCAATTACGATAACAAGCTTGGAGAAGGAGGATTTGGTAGCGTTTACTGGGGACAGCTTTGGGATGGATCACAAGTAATGAATGCAACATTTTCAGCTAATATATAATTTTTTGTGCTGACAATATTATTGCAGTTTCATTTTCTTTTTATGCAGGTTGTGCTGAATTTTCATCTAAATTTAGGTATATATACGGCTAAGGATTGATAATTGTGAAAGAATTGCGTCCAATTGTTGATTTAAGTAAAATTTCACAAGTACTAAATGCTGCTTTTAAGTTCCTGCTGCCTTAGTAGTAATTGTTTATTAGTACATAATACCAACATTCTAGTTAGGTTCATGATCTCAATGGGATAACTCAAGATTTATACTAATTAGTGGATCGGTCTAAGATGGAGAGAAATTGCTCGCGCCTTTGTATGTGAGTCACAGCAGTGATGGTTTCCAAAAGGAGGGAAAGTGCAATAAAGTTGAGTTTGAAAATTCATTTAGAAGGTTTAAAAGAATTTTTCACATTGATGGTCCTCAAACATAACCCAAATGAGCTTTATGTTCAAGATCAGTTTGTTAACTTGAGCTTGAGTTGTCTTTCAGCTGATGAAACTGCACACACTGGCATGCAGGAGGTCTCACAGGTCATGTGAATATCCTTCTTGCTCTCAAGCATCCTTTTAATTTTGTTTTCTAAAATATCTTCTAATACTATCAACTAAAACAGGTGGGAATTTCTGGTGCTGCAAACTGTATTGCTTGAATGTTTTAGGCACTGACTCAGAGAAATATAGCATAACAAAAAATATGTAGATGAAGATTGTTGATTTATAATTCTCAAAATAAATATCTTTGAGCATCCTCATATCTTAGATCCCTTTCTCAGGGTATCGTTGATGTCAATCCTACCCATTTTAGCTGAAAGAAACAGAAAATGTTTCAGAATGCGCAAAACTGAGACCCATTTTTATTGAATGTTTGGATGCACTGAATAAAATATTCAACTTGGTTGAAACCATATAAGTAAAGCACTTTACTCATATGCAGATTGCAGTTAAGAGATTAAAAGTTTGGAGTAATAAAGCAGATATGGAATTTGCTGTTGAAGTTGAGATACTGGCTCGAGTTCGGCACAAGAATTTGTTGAGTTTGCGTGGCTATTGTGCTGAGGGACAAGAGCGTTTGATTGTTTATGACTATATGCCAAATTTGAGCTTACTTTCTCATCTTCACGGGCAACACTCAGCGGAATGCCTTCTCTATTGGAAGAGAAGGATGAATATTGCAATAGGTTCTGCAGAGGGAATTGCGTAAGTGTTAAACTAACTTTTATCTAGTATTACTTCACTTGCTACATGTCCTAACCTCTCATTTTGATTGATCTAGCTATCTTCACCACCATGCTACCCCACATATAATCCATCGAGATGTCAAAGCTAGCAATGTGTTGCTAGATTCTGATTTTCAGGCTCAGGTTGCTGATTTTGGATTTGCTAAGCTAATTCCTGATGGTGCTACACATGTGACTACAAGAGTTAAGGGTACCCTTGGCTACCTTGCCCCTGAATATGCCATGTTAGGGAAAGCATCAGAGAGTTGTGATGTCTACAGCTTTGGCATTCTCTTGTTAGAGCTGGCCAGTGGCAAGAAGCCAATTGAAAAAGTGAATTCTGCAATTAAACGAACAATTACAGATTGGGCTCTGCCACTGGCTTGTGAAAGGAAGTTCAGTGAGCTAGCAGATCCAAAGCTAAATGGAAAGTTCGTGGAAGAAGAGTTGAAAAGAGTTGTCCTCGTTGCACTCATATGTGCTCATAGTAAGCCTGAGAAAAGACCCACAATGCTAGAGGTGGTGGAGCTACTGAAGGGAGAATCAAAGGAGAAGTTGGCTGAACTTGAAAAAGATGAAATGTTCGACCGACCTCAGGTAGCAGCAGATTATAATGATGGGTTAGCAGCTGCAGAGGACAGCTCAGACTTGATCTCAGAAGAGAAGGATCTTAAACAGGAGTCTGAGGAGGAAATTGAACCTGAGAAAACTGAAAATAGCTGAAGCTGCTTGCAGCTAGATATAGAATATGAATGCAAAGCTTTTTTTTTTTTTTTCGGGGCACTATATGGCAGGGGTGGAGCTGGCTGTTCATTAATTAGAATAGCAGTAAGCTCGTTTTTAAGAGTGCTGTGAGATTGCTGTGGGTGTACTCCCCTTGTTTCTATTTAATGTACATGAATCCGTCAAGAACTACTCGTGTTTACTGGTATTGTCACATGTTCACTGCTTGATTTTAAAAAGTAATGGAGCTGGTGCAGCCCCGTGTAGAACGAGATTTTGTTGAAAAAATAAAATGTTTTTGATTAGATTACCTTTCCCCATATGTTACAATTCAGATAATAAGAGTCAAGGGTTGCAGGAAAAAACCGAAATGATACTGATTCAATAAATTGAGTGAACATCTCACATAATTCAACCATTGTAAATTTGGCCCGATTTTTCAGAAAGCAATTTCTAATGTCCAGATTCCGATCGTGTGTAACTTGGCTAATAGAATAGAGCAAGGGCACAGTTCATCCAAACAAAGGCACTTGAGGCTACTGCATTAATAAAATCATAAGAACTTCATTACCCTATATTTACAGCTCAATATTTCACTATTGTACATGGACTTGCAACTGCTTCCAACGAGAAGAAAAAAGAACATGTTTTATAACAACAAAAATAGGGGCACTGCTTCCTCCCCAAGTTGCGCATAAAATCTTATTCCCAGTCTGGGCTTAGCTACAATTAATTCACAAAAGATTATAACCTCGAATGTGACATCAATACATAGTTTTAAGTGAATGTATCCTCACGATCTCCTTCTGCCATATCGCCCTCCTCCAAGTTGCTGAACTCCAAGAAATGAGTTGGCCTGTGATCCTCGTGATAATATTCACGAGGTGTTCCAAGCTTGACCCCATACTTCATGCTTACTGTATGCTTCACTCCCATGAAGTTGTAGTTCCATGGACCATTATCAGGAACCTAAACACAAAAGGGAAAGGTTAAAAACAATTAGCACCTCAACAAGAAGAAACATTATGTTATGGGAATAATAAGGAAAGTCCCTAAACTTATTCTTACCATGTAGAAACCAAGGAACCGGTCACTTAGAAGCATCTGGACCTTCTCATAGTGAGTTGGAAGGTAGCCATGGGGATTGCTTCCTGTGTCCTTGTTAACTCTTCCCCACTCATAACCACTTGGGGTGAGTTTGTATGCAGTTAACGAGCAGGAACCTGGAGTGAAACTGCAGGTTAAGATAATGCACTTCTCTCCATCCCACTGCTTGTTGTTTTCTAGGATTCGCGCATGAGAGGTGAGATCCTGAGGCGATAACTGCGGAAGCTCATTTGGTTGAGTGTGCATCCATCCCAAAGGTTCCAGGTCATTCAAGAAATCATGCTCAGGGAGAGCCGAAGGAAGATTAACTTGCTGATGAGTACCCCATTGTGGTGGCATGGCAATACAACGAATTTCCTTAACTTGAGGATTATCTGGCGGGCTTACACCATACAAGTATCCAGCAATTTGGGTCCGAAGGTCTGCTATGCAGATGAACTTCTTCAAAATATTCTTTGGCATAATGTAAGTATAGCCAGTTTCCTGCATCAACAATCGCCTGATATCTTAGCAAATATGAAATCTCGTGCTAATCATCAAAAATAAAAAAAAAGTAGATTTGTACCTTGATGTCCTCTGAGTTGACATATATATGATTCACACGAAGATAGAGATTAGTAGCTGATATTGCTCTCACACGCCAATCTGTTTTGGACCCAAATGCAGCTTGTTCATAGGGACTAGTGGTAGTGACAATGAGTTCATCACCATGGACATTTGTGGTCCTTGTAGTGACTGCTGTCAGTTGACTCGCCTCCTTTGCCTGAAAACATAAGTTAACAAGAAGGAATTACCCAAGTTCATAACCAGGCCAACAATAGCAGAAGACATAAACATCATTAAAAAGTTGCTCATCCAATCAGAAGACACTACAAAACACACCTGTTTCTCAATCTCAGCTATCTGTTGTCTCTGTTGAGAAGGTGGCGTAATCTCAGCTCCAAGTATAATATCACGGATCTCAGACTGAGTCAAAGCAGATGTATTGACGTTGTTCTTCTTGGCATAGTCTGAGAGTATGAGATCTCTTAGGGCAACCTCAACCTGCATCATGCAATACCATTGTTATACAAAGCTATGCAGAATATGGGTGAGGAGAGAGGATAATTTTGCTAGGCCAAAAATTTTTTTAAAAAAAGGAAAATAAAATGTGCAGTGGTCTTTAGAAACTGAAAAGCAAAATTCTTGATATTGATATATGCAAATGCCCAAGCACGTGAATGCAAATGCAAATGAACTCTCAATGGGAAAGAAGAAACACATGAAGACAATCCAAAACTGCAACAAGAAACTTACCTTCATCCATTGATCATCAGAGAGAGAAGGCCAGATGTGATGTGGCTCTGTGATGATTGTTTTGTCAGGCTTTAGCAACATCTTTGCCTTTTCATTATTAACATGAAGGGCACGAAGAATCAGAATGAGTCGGGAGAATGCAGTGTATGATGATATACTCTTCAACCAGTCATCATATATATTGAACAAAACCATTTGAGGCTCTGTAGCCTTCAGAATTAAATCACCAAATTTCTCAATCTTCAAGCAAGCTTGGAATGGGAGCTGCAGTTCACTTCCTTTAATAACTATGTTGGGGAAATCCAACAAGTGAACTTCTAACGGATCAAGCATTCCTTTACGGGTCACAATGATTTGCTTGGGTTGCTCTTCAACAGGCAGAGACCGCACAAGAGCAGCAACTTCTTCAGCTGTTTTCCACTTGGCCAGCTGACCAAGACGCTTCTGACCTGCCCATACACTCGTGTGGATGACCTGCAGGATATCATACAATGATGAAGCTTAGAGTTGGGAATCTAAATCTGGGAGCTAGCATGCTAGTTTCAAAAATGCCCTACACAGGAAATTCACCTTAAGGAACAGCTGTCCAGTCCTTGGATTGAAAATAAAAATAGCACCATTAATGGGTTTAGTTGTGAGATTTCCTTCAAAAGTCTTGTGAATGGTAACACGATACACATTGGTATCATCAACAAACCAAATTATTTGATTGCTGAAAATCTCTCCATAGTTTTGAGAAGATAGATATGGTTCAGTAGGCTCAGAAGAATACAATTGCAGACCTTTCCTTATACGCTCCCTCAAGACATACAAAGCTGGGTTTGACTGCAGATGCACAATGAACAATTCAGTGCAAGTCAGGCAAGTGATATAGCATCAAGATTAAGTGATAAAATTCTAATTGATCAAAAATATATCAACCAAGACATAAAAGTACCTTCATTATCTTATTCATTGCCTGTGCAAGCAGCGGTTTTGATCCAGGAAACCAGTTACCAAATGCAGAGTGCAAATTATAAGCCAGGTCAAGCCCAATCATCACCCCTACAGGTAAACAAGCCACAAATACAGATTAAATCTACCAACCAAGCATCTAAGGGGATCAATGATGAATAAGTTAAAAAATTACCGGTTGGAGAAGGATAGATAGACATGTTGTCAGTTGTATAATCCATAAATTTGGCACGTGTATACCGTTCAATATCGTGAGAATCATAATCCCCCCAACGAAGCTGTACATCTATCCAGTATTTATTGCTTGCTTTCTGGTCAAACATATCCTTTGACTCAGCCACGAGACTAGGCTTCGACATTGGCCATCGATGAGCAGCAAAGAGGAGAACATCTGCACAAGAGCTGTTCATTTTGTAACTCTTCCTTGGATGAATTGTTTCCTTCTGCACAGTTTCAATTTCCAGAGCATCCAACTCCTGATCCAAGACTTGACAAAGATCCATGACCACACTCTCATGAATCTTTTGCCACAGATGAGCACGGAAGATCTGAATCAGAGAGATCTTCAAGGTAGGAATCTTCCCATGCATGAAAATTCCAGTCAGATCCAACTGCACTTGGAAACCCACATAAACATTGGCCCGATTTATGGTTGGTGACCACCATAGAGTAAATCGACGGTTTGGAATCTGGTTCAGACCAGATCTCTGTGCATTAGTCAGCTTCTTATATTTCATCGACTCCTCGAAACCTGATGCCTTTTCCCAAAAGAGACCTTCCCAAGTTGGAAAGCTGAAATTTAAAAATAAGTAAAATCAGAAAGTGGCAATTTTGACTTTTCCCCATAATGGCTTAAGGATACAAATAAAAAGAGGGAATCCCTTCTATGCAGTTAATACAACTTCATTTGCCAATGCAATTGAAGATCAGAATTTACCAAGTTTAAAATGTAAAAAAATAATAATAATAATTTGCATACTTACTATGTTCCTTTGAACAAGGTGTGCTCAAGAATACCCTCCACACCTCCAAGAGCTTGGATTACATCAGTTCGATAATTGTTCAAATTCCACAATTTTCCATCATGCCTCTGATGCGTCCACCAGAAAGGGTTCTGTTTCAAAACTTGGTACTGCTTAAAGTCTGTGCGCACTCTCCACCCTTTGTCATAGGCTAAAGTGTGCCTGTCCTTTTGAAACAAAGTATTTATACGCGGTATTCCCCTATCCCAAGAATCCTGCCAAAATATTTAAAGAAAAACCATTAGAAAATGCAAAAATATATGTTGAAGTTTGACAAACATCAGCAATTATTAACAAATTATTCCCCAACCAATCCCCCACCAGAAAAAAGGAAACAAACACACAAGCACGCACAAACAAATGTAATAATACTAATAACGACAAATAATTATAATACAGTTGAAGAAAATCAGAATACTAACTTCAAGATCCTCAAGAGTTAATCGCCTATTCTGTGCTTGAGCTTCCTGCCTCTTCAGTGCATACTCTGCCCAGACACGCTGTGAATCTATAAACTCGCTCTCCCATGGCTGTTGCAAAATCAGCAGAACAAAAATCAGAAATGCCTAAGAAAATATAATATGCACAGGGATGACATTAATTTCATTAGTTTTACCTGTATGTAACGATAAAGATTTGGAATCAACTGATCCTCCTCATGGCTCATTCCACTCCTAAAGTGTGTTACACCAACATCTGTCTGCTGACTATATCGGAGGTCACTTTGAGGAATCAAGATATGACCCATTGATAACATGCCAAGACCTCCAATTTCTTTCGGGGTATAGAAAATTACAGGAGGAAACCTGAAAGCGGGGTCGAAAACCGGAAATTATTGACCCATGAAAAATTTAGAAAAAAAAAGAAGGAACAACTCAATTAGAGAAGTATCTGAAGCTTATATGACCAAACTATTTACCTGCTAGGCATTTTTGAATTCAGACCAATCTTAATACGAGTTTGAATTTTATTTTCACATTTGACAAGCAAATCTAAAAGCTCTTGAGTATGCACAGTTGCTTCACGGAAGTAAGTCATAAGACCTATTAGAAGGAATAAAAAAAAAATGATGAGAAAAGAACACAGAGAAATAGCTAGGTATCAGACAAAATTTGTGAAAAAGTTTCAACATAAATTCAAAATATATACCTATCAGGGCAGTATTCCATTTGTTGACAATTTTAGTAAAAGTTGTGGACCCTGAAGACATAAGAATTTGCCTGACACGGTTCTCAAACACCTTCATGTGCTCATCGTCAACCCGCAAGAAAGCAACTGCAGTCCGCTCTTTGGTCTGTTCATTCTGCAAATTCCAGACCCCATCCCTTGTATTGCTAAATGCTTCCTGGGTCATTCTGATTTTTGGAAGTATTCGAACTTCAAATCCACACCTACAGATCAAAAGCAAGATGTATTGGAAAACTGTTTATTCTCAATAATGGATATCAGAATCGTAATGAAGATGGAAATCCAAGTTGCCTGGGCTCTACAACTGTTTGGAAAAAGCAAAAGAAAATACATGCATAAATCTATGTACTTGGAGAAATGGAAACCTAACTCTTGTAATTAACAAGGGAGGTACCAGAAATCAATTACAAGCTATGAGCTAATGAAATGTGATACACATACAGATATTGAGATACAACTTAACCAGATTCATCATTCTGCTCTCCGAAAGAACATAGAACATAAGATTTTTTTCAAGATGAAAAACTGTCAGACAAAGGTCATACGAGGTCTATATTAAAGGTATCATCAAAAAGGAATTAGTAAATAAATTATTGTGACAACTAAATTAATAGGTAACATAAGCAACCACAGACCAACGTATCAATATTTCAGGAAAATTTTTCCAACCAAATGCTAGAAAACAGAATCACATATTCAAAAGCATATAATATATAAGGGTAAACGAACATAAATACATACATGCTGAAAAGCAGATTGGGATTGTCCTTGCTGTAAACTGAAACGAAGCTGTTCTCCCATTCCAAAGTCGTAATACTTCTAGGAAGGCGGTTCTTCATATCCCAGAAAACACTTCTACCCAGATTGACTGAAAAGAAATAAGAAAAATAAGAATTACTCAAGTGTTCTGAAAACTGATTTATGCAAAGTAAAATCACAACAGAGATCACAGCTTATACCATCATGTTTCATGAGCCTCATTCTCGCATCTCTTGGCCAGCACTTCTTGTTATTGTATCCGACCATATTTTCATTGTTGGGATCAGGATGCTCAGTGAGATAACGTTGGATAAGGTCTCGAGCCTCCTCATGAGTGAAGCGGAACAAAATATGCACCCTATCAATGTACCTTGAATACAGCCGTATGGGATGCCTTGTCTCAACTTTTGTGTCCCAGTATGTGATGAATTCATTTGGCATCTGCGGTGGTCCAGCAATCTCACTTGCTCGTGTCAAACCAAGAAGCAAGAGATCCAGCACAAGTCCATAATACTGGACAACAAATGAAGCAAACTGAAGACCACGTATAAGACCATAAGAGTTCGTGTGACTCATATCTTTGTAAGATAAGACAACATTGTTCTTTGCAGTGACATAATCCGCAATATTGTGATCAAGGACCAACCGTAGAAGCCTAGTATCCAAAAAAAAAAGATAAGAAACACAGAAGATTCATTAACTATTAAGATAAAAGATTTACATAACATTTATTATTTACCTATTTAACATGGTCAAGTCAATCTTTTCAAAGAACTTCTCAAACTTGGTTTGAAGCATCACCACACACTGGCCCTCGCTTGTGTCCCATATCCCTTGCAAATTGTTTATACCTTGACACCATTTATAGACCAAAAGTGGTGGTGGTTCCGAATCTGCAGGCTTAATCCAGTTTGGAAAGAGGTGACGCTTGTCACCTTCATACCATAGATATTGGTCAAGATAGGCATCTGTAATCTTCTCAAGTGGCTCAATTTCATAAACAGGAATCAGATAGCTATACAAATCCATGAACTCAATGCCAACCTACAGAATAATAAGTAAATAAGTACGATTTTTCAAGTTTGAATTACAGGAAAGTAAGGAGTTCAGAAGTCAAGAATGAAATCATTTTGAATTATCACTCACTTCTTTGAATGCACGCTGGGTGAGCAGGTGACGCTTAATCCTTGACAATGCCTCATGTGGATTATCATATGCCTGTTCAATGAGACCTAACTCTTCTCTTTGCAATTGGTTTAATCTAACAGCCACACTGTACGACTCTTTCAGCCTCTCAAGAGCAAGGATAAGTAGCTTTGTGTCATGCTTGTATGACAACGGTGGGAATGGAATGGGAGAAAACTTTCTTGATTCTAACCAATGCACAGTTGTTGTGTAAATGGCAACAGCTTCTTCTGGGGTAACATATGGACCATCTTTTAGATAGTTGTGCTGTCGCTCCTGTAATAAGGAAAAGACAATTGAAAAAAAATTATAAGCAAAGAGAACAAGGATTAATCTACTGTAAACAATGCAGCAGCTTATCACATGATTACAAGAGCGGGGTGAAAAAACAAAAAGGTAGAAATATACACCTGTTCTGCCTTTAGCCAAAGCCGAGTCAATCTTCCAAGATTCTTCCGACAGACTGTCTTATCAACTGTTGCACCTCTTCTAATACGTTCACGATTGTAGTGGGCAACATTTGTCCACCAGTCAGCTTTTGACTTGACATACCTAAGAATCATGTTCTCAATGGGAACCGGCAGACCAGGAACCTAAAGATCACTAATGTGAGAAAACAATCACGAGTTAAAAAGGATAGGAAAATAAATTATCATCTAAACATGTGCATTACCTTCCAAGGTATATTTGCTTTCCAACAGCGCCAAGCCTCACTGAGATGCTGTAATATTGTTCTGGCCTTGTTTTGCTTAATGCCCTCTGCAATTTAATTTACACAGTCAAGTAACCAATAACCACAAACTACAGACACTAGATAGCCATTAAAAATCATCTACAGTGCAGGAATATATAACGTTAAGATTCTCACCGGGCATGGCATCAAGAACATCATGCATAACAGCGGCTCGAAGCTCCAAATCAAAGTGGCTTTCAACACGTTGCTTAGTAACAGTCTTGGCCACTCCTTTTGAATGTCGGCCTTCAAACTGTCGAGCCAGTAAATTTCCTAACCACCTTTCCAAAAGAGGCACTATACCACGAAGGAAAAACAGCCACACCCTCCACATTGGAGCCCAAAATCCACAGCCAGGCCCCTTCCCTACTGGACCAGTATTGAAACGGTAATATATCAAGTGTTTTAAATCCTTGCACATCCTAATCTGCCGCATCAGCCGGTACTTATAACGGTACATACCAGTCAATTGGCCAACGTGAGAAAATGTATATTGCAGCCCATCAGCCAATTGGAAAGCATCTACATTACCCAGGCGAAACTGGATATTTGCATCTACTACAAGCTTTGTTAAACGCAGAATTTCACGACAAAGATGGAAAGCATTGCCAAACCTTGACTTTTTGCGTTCTTTTGTGGTGAGAGTTTTCACAGGCTTCAAGTTGAAATTGTAATCAAGGTGAAGGTAATTCAAATTTTTCCTATGTATCAACAGGTTCAGCATATTGTACCCCTGCTTACAAACTTGAAGACCTGCTTCAGCCCAATCAAGTTCTGTAGTTTGGAAGAATTTAGTTGCTTGGAGAGACCGGAACAAGTGCTTTTTCTTCTGAGCCTTGGGTGGTCTATGATGCAGCTCATTCAATACAAAACATTTCAACAATTTCTGATAGCTGACTCGTACTTTTACTGGATATGACGGAGGACTGCAAAAAACCAAAATCATTGGGCACAACAACTTGAATAAAAGACAAAAATCAACAAAAATATTTATTAACCAAAAGAAAACCCTTACCAGTGCTCCTTATACCACTCTGACACTAAGGGTATATCTTCTGCTCTACGCATTCGACCAGATCTCATATTAAAAGGACGTGCAGCAAATAATAGGGAAATACCAGCAGCTGTGGTGTCAGTATAAAGCTGAGTATCTGTAAGCAAAGGTTCCACCTGTTCCGGCAGATAGAAATCATCATCCTCGTCATCACCATCATCATAAACTTTCTTTTCACGCCTGTCTTTGTTAGTGGAAGTTATGGGGTGTATCAAAGGATCGTAGTAAAATGCTGGCAAATCAGGATCCTCGGTTTTTATGTACATGACCATGGGAGTGTGGTAAACACAAAGCCTCACTTTGCGTGGCCTGTTGTTATAAAGGTGAGGGAAAGCAATCCTGTACTCAGTCCTCAAAGGTGACCGAATAATGAGTTTGTTGATGTCATTGAACTCATTCCAGTCCTCGTCGCCTTTCTCCATGTCACGATACAAAGGCTCAAACTTTGGACCACCTGCAACAGGACACAAATAATTGAAGAACTAACAGCATTACACAAAACTGAAATAACACTAAAACTTTCAGAATCAAAGTAAGGTACTTGGAAGAAATTTCTAGAATACTAGAAGACTCATTCTGTGAGATCAACAAAAATTAAGTCGAACGAAAACTGAACCGATGATCAGAAAAGCATACATACCAGGAATGCACATATTTAATGCTTTAGCTGTAAAAAATGACTCCATGTCAAACAAATAGAAGTAATTGCGGTCAATCAAATCAGAAAGAAGCTGCCCTGCAAGCCGGTGAAGAGTTGCCATGATTGGAAGCGAGAGGTGCCATTTCCGGTAACTTGGACCATTTATAAGCTTCGTTTTAACGAGAGGCTTATGGTCATAAAACCAAGTATATACAGCAGAATCTTCTTCTTCATCTAACTCTAGTTGAATTGGCTCAAGTGGATCCACATCTAACAGATTATCTGCATAGTCTAATGGCGGTTCCTCGTCATCAAATGGTGGAAATCGCATTCTTTTGAAATGACGACGATCCCTCTTCTCTCTTCTCATCATGATCCACATGGTACCCCACTGTCAGAGTTAACTAAATTTAATCATTTGACATCAAGAAAATAGCAGAGAGAAACTAATTACAATTCATTTAAAGCATACAAGGAGACTGATATTAACTCAGAAAGAGAGAAAGAATCAGCATACCTGAGCAAGGTAGATAGGTTCCACAACCCATGGTATTTCATTCACAAATGTGATGGCCCCAGTAATATGGTATAAGACCTTCACATCACGAACTTGTTCCCATGGCATTGGCATATTCTCAAGGAGTTTGTAAACTGCATGTGGGATGAATTTAAGAGCTCCAAGATATACACGTTTATCATGACGATATTTCTTCGAGGACATATCCCCATGGTCTCTGTCAAAAAAGAACAACAAATACTTACTGCATTCTTCAACAGTAAGGACAATTTTCTAAAACTCAAGAGAGATAATGAATAAGCACACCTCTAATACTATGTTTTTGGTAGGAGATAATAAATTACAAGAAGACAGTTCACAACAGCAGTAATCCTGTACAATCAAGTCTGGTATCCATAATAGCTTCATCATCGCCAGTCAGAAAAACCAGGGGTGCTTAGAAGTTTCCCAACTGTCCACGTTCAAGGACATTCCAATTTATTTTCCAAGTTCATTTAACTTCTATATACGTCAACATATTCTAAATGATTCCAAAGCTAGTTTAAATGTATCACTCTCATGTAAAATGAGCATGCCAACCATCACATAAATTTTGCACCTCAGACAAACCTACTTGTATACTTCAGAAACCTTAGGGAAAAAGATAAACAGAAAAACGCACCAGGCAATAAAATTCTACCTATAATAAAGCACAATGAAGTTTTTTTATGCTCTCCAGACAGTTTCCTAACCGACAACAAACTAAACATCGCCATAACCATAGATTAGAAAAACACAAAAATTATGAGCAAATAAACACGAAAATAGAAAAGAGGAAAAATCACAACAACCCATTTCCCATCAAACAAAACCAGAAAACCCTCACGTAAACCCAATAACCATAGAAATGTATAAAAATTTCACAAATTAAGCTTAAAAAATTCAGTCTTCCAAATTTTAAAGCACAGAAACATCCCAAAACAATTAAGCACGTAAAAATCTCTAAAAAAACTACTCACCTGATAATCTTCCGAACGTGCTCAGGCGGCATGTCCTCTTTCTGAGCTTCCACGAACCCAAACTTCCTTTTATCTCCATATCTCTTCGAGTTCAATTGCATCCATTTTCGAGCTTTTTCCTCCAACCTCGCCTCAGCTTCCT
Source organism: Khaya senegalensis (assembly GCA_032402905.1). Lineage (NCBI taxonomy): Eukaryota > Viridiplantae > Streptophyta > Magnoliopsida > Sapindales > Meliaceae > Khaya > Khaya senegalensis. The sequence continues at coordinate 4,481,142 of CP135548.1, read as the reverse complement.
GCGGAGATGGAGTTGCCAGCACTGTATACGATGGCTGCGACGGCGGAGGCGGTATGGGCACTGCCCCGCTCGTCCCCGGTGGAGCCAAAGGCCCTCCGTTGTTACTGTTGTTGTTGTTGTTGTTGTACATCGCGTTTGATTTGTACTCAGCTCCTTAACATCCGCGTCAGCACAAACGCTTAGAAACCCTGAAAAACCCTACTACTGTTGTTATAGTAGTTGTTGCGTGAATTTCTAAATTGGGTTCTGATTCGATGGAAATGGAATAATGCTTAGGGTTCAGGGGCTTCCATCTCTTTCCCCGCGAGTGTCGAGATTCCAGTGAGAAACTAGAACAAGAGGAAGCCGGGGTTTCTGGTTTTATGTCTGTTGCTCGAGATAGAATGGCTGTTGCACGTGACTGGCACGCGAGAAGTATACGGACCGACCTATTTGATTTTAACGATGTTTCTACGATATGAGCTGGCCCATTAATATTTTTAGCCCTTCGACTTGAGGCCCAAATATGAACCGACTTATTCATCTTACTAAATGAACCCAAATGAACGTTGTAATGATTCTAATGAGAGAGAATTAGTTAAATAAAATTTAATTTGAAATTTTTAAGGTCTTAAATTGGACCTAATTTAAGAAATCACTTGTTATGTATTACTTGTTAGCAAGTGATAGACACTAAAAGCATTATCAACTAATTAAAACTTTTAAAATTTGAATTAAAATTAAAATTTTAAATATTATATCAATTTTGTACTTTTTTTTGCTTTTCAACTTGATATCAAAATTAATAAGAGCCATATCACATTTTAATAACTCACCCATGTCTTGAAAACTTAATAAAATTCAGACCACTTTTGTATTAGACATCCATTTGGTGATTGCTTTTAGAGTTATTATTAAAAGTAATGTTGAATGGCTAATTTTTATCCCAAACAAGTAGAATTACCATATTTCTAATAGGATATTGGTCAAATATAACACATGCCTATTTATTTTTCATACAATTTTACTTTTAGGTATATTATTTTATTTGTTATTTAAATAATTATTTTTGGCAACTTAATTATTTTTTCACTTTTCTAACACATAGTAATTTGTGATTTGTTTACGAGTACTCGAATATTGTAGAATCAATTTGAGTGTTTCATATAAGGACTAGAAAATTTATTTGAATCATCCCAAATTTGGTATTGAGAGCCTCTTCTAAACACTTATTAGCTAAATAATAAAATTATATTTACCAAAATTTCATTTCAAGACTTTAATTTCATCACGTACAGGATAAAATAATTTAATAATTAAAATTGTAAAATTTATACTCTATTTAATGAATATTACATAGCACTCGCATTGTTTTTGATAGGTTTTATAGTATGTAGTGCTCATTTGCTTTTTTTTTTTTCTAAAGAATAAATATAAATTAATTTAATCATTTAATTATTTTAAAAATATTTATTTTACAACTTAACATTACGGTACTTTAGGAAGACGATAATTAAAATAAGTCTTACAAATGCACTTACTGCATTCTACATATAAAGGAACAAGGTGGATTTTTGCCCATTCCTTGACAAGTTAGTATTGGTATATTCCGACGACAACTATTTTTTAATGAAAATTTAGAAATTTAATACCTTTATTTCACTTGTACTTTTAAAATCGCAAACTCTTATGTAAAAAATGCAAAAATCCCACCTCATATTCTTCCTATGGGTAGTCATAATTGTGGGCCTCAACGAGCCCAAATTTATCTTTATGCGGGCCTAAATTCAACAAAAGCCCAAAATGCAGTCCAGTCAACGGGCCCGTTTCCATTCATTGCCTGAAACAGCAAACGGTTTTGCCAATTAATGACAATGTGTACTCGCCATAACTGAAACAGAAAAGGAGAACTGGATACGTGTCATCCATGATGCGCGAGTATATTTAAAGGCGCGTACAATCAAAACCCGCCCATACCTCCCGGCTCCCCGAGGAAGCTTAAAAAATCCCGCCCGCAACGGTCTCTTCCCCAAAAACCAGCAAGCGAGCAAACGAACACACACAAATACAGGAAGTCTGACAGCAAATTCTCTGTTGAAAACCTAGAAGCTCAAATTTAATGTTCTGCTACAAATAACAATCGCAACAATTATTTTTTAAAAATTATCGGAAGGTAGTGATAATGGTGGGAGTTTTGATAGGGAGACGATGCGTCGCTCCGCTGACGCTCGACGCCGACGATCTCGGTGATTACGACGGTAGCGTACGGACATTGTCGTACCTTAAGCTTCCGCAGTCTCGGCTCAGGCTCTCTGTTCTAAAGCTCGACGGGTCTCTGTTCGGTGCGTAACTCTTTATCATTTTCTGTTTTCGAATTTTTGTTTCTTGTTGTTTTTGTTTTCTGCCTTTTTTTGCAGTGACTTGAAAAACTGTTTTCCTAAGATAATTGAAGAGTTGTTTTTGGCAAATTTTTTTTCCTGTAGAATGGTATGTTTTTACAGGAAGCGCTTTGTGTGTTGTTCACGTGTAAAAAGTGTTTTCTGAAAAAATAGCTTCTTTGAGAAGCACTCGAGTGCTCTTTCATCGTGAGTTGATTCCTAAAATGTAGATAATATCGGTTAAGTGCTTCGAGGAAAGAACTGTAATGCTTTATCCACAAGCATTTTTTAATATTTGAAAGTACATCGACAGTACCAAAAGAACTTCAAAACGAACAGAAAAAAGGAGAAGGAAGGCTGAAAATGAATATATTAGTGTTTTTTTTTTGTTTGTTTATTTGCTTTTATTTTAGGTGTTTTGGGGAAGAAAATGAGATTTGTTGTTGAAATGTCAGATTTGTTGTATAAGTTGGTTAGAATCAACAACGGAGAAAATATATTAGGGGAGAGAGAGAATTATTCTTGGTATTTTTTTTATGATAACCTGTTTGGATTTGATAAAGATGAGAATTTGTTTTAGCAGATGTTTACATTGAGAGGAATGCTTCAGTGGCAGAGCTTAAACAAGCAATAGAGGAAGTTTTTACTCTGTCTCCGGGGGAAGATCAAGGAAAAATTTCATGGTAAAATATCGAATTTCTGATTATACATGCTGCTATTGATTGATGCAGTGTTTGATGATTTTAATTGATTGATTACTGTTATGTTTTTTATGAGATCAGGATGCATGTTTGGGGACACTTTTGCTTGTGTTATGATGGTCAAAAGCTGGTTAATGACAAAGCTCATGTTCAGGATTTTAGGATCAAGGATGGCGATCAGGTTTGTGATTGTTTTTAGTGGACTTGTCTCCGTTGCATGTGTTTGTTTGCAGCTTGCAAGTTAGTAACCTAGTATTGCTTTTAAGACGATAACACATTAGCAAATTTGCAGCTACCTTTGGAGGATTATTTTTTGATCAGCTAAACTTACAGAATCAATTCCATGTGGATTATCTGTTTTAGAAATACATATGTTTAAAGCCTGATACCTAACTATTGAGTCTGCCAGGAACCCTGTTTGGTAAAACTCTCCTTTTTGTGGTACTGAGTGTTCTTTTATAAACATGCTGACCTAGTCAATTTTTTTCCTTTTATGTTATGAAATATTAGCATGTTCACTCTAAGTTCTTCTAGGGCATATTATATTGAACACACAATTTGTAAGAAGGGAAGCATCAAATTCAGTAACTAAGTTGGTGGTACATTACGTGTGTCATGGGCTAATATTCTGGATTTCCTGGGTAGAGAAGTAAGATGACATGAATTTTGTAGCCAAAATTTTATGCTTCCAAATGAATGATGCAATATGGCAAACTTAATTCTATGCAACCTTTGAAAGTTGGACACTGCAAATCTAAGTAAAAGTACCCTTGCAATCGTATTTCAGTTGTACGCCAACTGTTCATGATTTGTATCAGGAGTTTGCTTGTAAGTTTCACTTGAATGAATAGCAGTACCTACTGACTAGGAGCAGTCATAATGCCATAAGTTTTACATATGCTATTCAAATTAACTCCTCTAATTGTTATTGTAATAATATGGCATTAATCTGCAATTACTTCATTAATTTTCTCTTTTCTTCCTTTCTCCTCATTCCCAGTCAACCAAGAAATTGGAACCCATTTTGAGCTTTTTGCTCTCCTGTTTACTGTCCAAAAGACTGGAGCCCATTTTAGATATTTCAGATGTGAACATGAAAGTTTGTAGGTCTGCTTTGTTACTATGTCCTTTGTTTTCACAAGTTCTTGTTGGGAAGTTCATGGACTGAACTATTCTTGATTTTTTTTTCCCCACTTTCTTGCCGCTGCTTATAAATTTCTCGAATATTTGCTTTTGTGGTACATGCAGCTTCAATTCATTAGACACATGTCCATTGAATACTTACATTCAAAAAGACGATTCAAGATTCACAGTGTTGCTTGCCGACAGTACTCAAGGTAAGAATCTCTGCTTGGTTCATGACAATGGTTACTCATGTATTCACATAAACTCAGAAGCTCTGTTGCATTTTCATGACACTAGTACATAATTTATGGCATGTTTTCAGAACTGCTGATCATGCATGCAATAATCAGGCTTATAGACAATCTTGGTTATTGATCTAGATATTCAAAGATTGCCATTGGAGTGTTCTAAATTTTTGTGTTGGACAAATCTAAAGTATTTATGGAAAGTCATATCTGATTACTGTTTCTAGAGTCAAACCTAACTCAAAAAGGTAATGTGACCCGGGGCTAACTTAATGTGTGGGAAAGAGGAATAGGACATTTGGTAGGTGATCAAAATGCATGCTAGAAGCAAATTCCATGTTTCTTCTATGTCATTAGTAGATGTAAACCCCACTTGGGGCTATTTATATGAGGATAGCTTCTGCCCTGTTCTGTATATTTTGCTGTCATAAAAATTAAGATTTGAGTTTGGGGATATCATTATTTGCTCAATGCACTTTGATCTGAAGGCACAGAATTTATGCAAGCAGTGAACTTTGGAGTAGCTTAATGCTTGAAGTATTTAGCTTAGCTTGTGAGATGGAAATTGTCCTCAACAAAGTTAAGATGCTTATTGGAAAAACAAGATAACAAAATGAAAGAACTTGGCTGCTTAGTGAATGGATAGCAACTGCTCTTCCCTTCTAAAATTTTAATTTATGGCTGGTTGCCCAATAACAAAAGGATATTTGATCCAATATTATTTTGTTACATTTGTTCACACACTGCTTAGTGGAACTGAAAATTCTTTTTATTAGGTCATCATCCGGATCAGATGCATCTGAAGATAACAAACTTGTTCTTGCTGATAAAGACAATTTAGAAGATCGAGATATAAGACCTTCATCAACGTTAGATGCTCATGAAGAGCAAAAACATGGTGGTCTTTCTGATAAAGACAGTTTAGGAAATCAAGACGACAGCCACAAGTACTATCAATATCAAGATCACGAGGAAATTCCTGGGCCAGAGTTCAAGTTCACTCACTTCCTAAGAGGTTGGCTGCGATACTCCAGATTGCGGGGTGTTTCAAGAAAGATATCTGAAGGCAAGAGTAGTCCTTCCAGGTTTTCCCTGCATCGCTTAGGAGGCACACCTAGGACGATACAGCTTTGAGACTAATTACTAATACACGGCATGCACACAGAATTAAGTAGGCAATAGTCAGGATGATTCGTCTAACATGTAATGACCTCTACAAGCCATGGTTTGCCCTTCGGCAAAATTTTGTTCAAAAAATGGTACATGTCATCTTGCATAGGAAGAAAGTTTTTAACTTGGTAGATGCCCTGACTACTTGATAGATTGTATATGTTATTTTTGAACCATTTTATCCAATGGTAGTTGCTCATCTTAAAGATTGTGTCTCTGTGATTCTGCTTTAGTTGTTACTAGATGAGATTTTGAGACTTAGTGGGGGTGCCAATGAGATGCAATCCTGTCTCTACTGAGTTCTTACTGTTAATCAAAAACCATTTTTGTTGTTTCAAATGACATGGAATTGTTTCATACCTAGGAGCAGAACATATTACCGTTCTATCTTAATCACATTTAGGGTTTGTGGTGGGTTAGCTTTCTTGAAATATTGCTTCTCCTTGGTATTATTGATGTTTGATCTTTCATTCAACAGCTTCAAAGCCCCAGTTTGATAGACTTTTAGAACTAGAGCTTATGTCAAAGAAGCTTACCTTTTTTTTTTTGTTTTTTTGTTATTTGATTGTAAATTATAAATTATCTTTAAATATATTTTTTCGAAAAAAGAAATTATAATACAAAAATATAGAATAAAATAATAAAATGAAATTATCGCCCTTTCATTACTCGAGCAATATCTACGGAAGCACCGTACTCATCATGGACACGTGTCGCGACGAGGATAGCGTTTGGTGACGTGGCAAAAACGTGACGCAGACAACACCAAGTATTGGATATTCCCCCACGTAACATATTTTTCAATTATCCTGATAATAAATTAATAATGGACGTCAATTTCATCGAATTTAAAATGGACACGGTTACAGATATCTAGGGTTCACTTCCAAACTTCCCTTTCGAATCTCCCGTTATTTCTCATCACTCTCCGGTAAGTTAACTGCACTCTTTTGGTGCGTTTGGTTCCCGAGATTCTGAAGGAAATGAAAAGAAAGTTTTTTTTTCTTTTTCGGGTTATGCTTTTTCGTGGTTAGAAAGTTGCTAATATTCTGTGGCTTTGTATCGGTAGAAACATTATTGTGGTGTTAAAAGCATCGACAAAGTATTGAAAAAAATTAATGGAATCGTAGGCTTTTATATATATATATATATATATTGGGGAATGAATTAATTTTTGATTGAGCAAAGTGTTTTCTTACATGCTTTTTGGGTTTCTTGATCCTTGTTTAAAACAAAGTTGTGTAATAATTCTGCTACTTTTGATAAAATTGACTGGTTTTAGTTGATCGTCGGTGGACAGAGTGTTGCTTTAACCCCTTTGGTAGAGTTGACTTGGTGTTTGATTTAGAAAGAATTTGGCTAAATGCTTTAATTTTTTTTTTTTGGTAGGAATTCGAGCTATAAAGTTTCACTTTAATGATAAATCTATCATTTTTGATTAAATTAAGTGTTGCAATGTTTTGTTGGTTCTGATTGCTTAATAGGAGAAATGGCTGAAAAGACTACAGCACCAAAGCCTACAGCTTTATTTGAGTATGAGCTTTTTGAAGGGGATCCTGATCACCTTAGAACAGTTGTAGCTACTCCTAGTCAGATAAGGCCTTGGATTGACCCTGCTTCGTTGAAACTTAAGCATAGGATTGGAAGGGGTCCCTTTGGTGATGTTTGGTTGGCAACTCATCATCAGGTGGCTGATGACTTTGAAGAGTATCATGAAGTAGCTGTGAAGATGCTGCATCCACTGAAGGAGGACTGCCAGAAGACGTTTGTGGATAAGTTTGAAGGGTTGTTTTTGAAGTGCAGGGAAATCTCCAGTGTTTGTTGGTTGCATGGTATTTCAGTCATTAATGGAAAGGTTATTCTCTTGAAATCATATATAGTTGGCCACACGTAATTTTTGGTCTCAATCTTGATAGGGGGATATTTTAGCTCTTCTTCACAGATCTTTTTGTTACAAAAAATTCTCTTAAGTATCTTATTTGTTTGTCATGTGATTTCTTGGCAGATTTGCATTGCAATGAAGTTTTATGAGGGATCTATAGGTGATCGAATAGCTCAGCTGAGAGGTGGCAAGCTTCCTTTGGCTGATATCCTAAGGTGATACATTTGGCGATATTTTCAGCTTCTGAAGCATACAGTTGTTGTTGTTATTCTTTTCTAATCATGCTGAGGTGGAAACTGGGATGGTAAGGGACAGTTTATGCTCCTAACTATGAAGTTGCCATTCCAACTAGTTCGATAGAGCTAAAGCTGTACCTCTGCAATATGAATGTTTGACTCAGCTAATTTAGTTGAAAAAATATTGCATGGCTTCTGAAAATTTTAATTTTTACAGGTACGGGATCCAGTTGGCAAAAGGAATCTTGGAGCTGCACTCAATTGGGCTATTGGTGTTGAACTTGAAACCTTCTAACTTCCTTCTTAATGATCAGGACCAACTGGTCCTGGGAGATTTTGGAATCCCATATATGCTGCTTGGGCTTTCATTGTCTGATTCAGATATGGCTCTCAGACTTGGGACTCCGAACTACATGGCCCCAGAACAGTGGGAACCAGAAGTGAGGGGTCCTTTATCTTTTGAAACAGATGCTTGGGGATTTGGATGTAGTATAGTGGAGATTTTGACTGGTGTGCAACCTTGGTTTGGTAAATCAATTGAGGAAATTTATCACTCAGTTGTCTTAAAACAAGAAAAACCATATATTCCAAGTGGCCTGCCTCCTGCTGTGGAGAATGTTATTATTGGTTGCTTCGAGTATGATCTCCGTAATCGACCTTTAATGACAGATATCTTGCATGCTTTTGAAAGGTATGTTTTTATGTGTATTTTTCATCATGTCTTATGGTCAAAGTGGAAAACACTTCCATGATGTTTAATCTTATATACTAAAAAGGCTCTTCATGAATTGACATTCTATTGCTCATCCTTTGACTTCTTGTTGTAGCTGTATAGCATTGGTTGGAGAACAGCTGTTTTTAGTTCCTAATTAATCCGATCAGTTATTAATCCCATTAGCTGCTGCACTGTCTCTAATATGCACTTCTTTCACTAATATATGAGATACTGCATACGTACATACACCTTCCATGAAACCCCCTTAGCTGTTGCATTGCCTGAAACCAGCATTTTCTTCCACTGTTATTTGAAGATTATGGATTCTATGTATATACAAAGTTGCTTTGTAAGAGTATCTTGTACAGTATCTTACTATGCATGTGAAGATAATGAATTCCAGGATATGCAAAGCTGACTACTTGTACCTTACTTCTAGGAGTTTGAATCATTTTTACTAGTGTCGGCTAAGATCATTTGTGAGAGTATCTTATACAGTGTCTTATTTGTGATATCTATTACAAGCCTTGCTAAACTCCAGCTCTATTTTATCATGTCATATGTTTTTCGTATCAACAGGGAAAATAATTATTCCAAAGAACTCTACTGTTTTATTAGATTTTCTCCAATGCATTTTCTTTTGCTATGGGATTTCATTGTGATAGTTTTTGACTTAACTTGTAGCTCACAAAATGCTGTATATAATGATGGAGAATGGAGTGGTTTAGAAAGCAGAGCACTTGCAGAAAAATCAAGTGTCAAAGGTTATACTGCATGGTATCTTTTGAAGGATCCTCTCCGAGTGGGTGATACTGTCCGTTCAAGAAAGCCACTAAATGCACAGAGACGTCAAACAATGGATGTCCCTGAAGGAACTGTGGTTGGTCTGGATGCTGATACTGACAGAAATGGTTTTGTTCTGGTGAAACTTCCTGGACTTCATAATCCTCTAAAAGTACAGGAGTCAACACTTGAGAGAGTCACATCTGGCTTGGCAGTGGGGGATTGGGTAAGCCTAAAGGATGAAAGCAGCAGGCATGCTTCTGTTGGAATTCTACACTCTGTACAGCGTGATGGGAGTGTGGCTGTTGGGTTTATAGGGTTAGAGACTCTCTGGAGAGGAAAATCTTCTGAGATTCAAATGGCTAAGCCTTATTATGTGGGACAGTTTGTGAGGCTCAAAGCAAATGTGTTCACTCCCCGGTTTGAGTGGCCTCGCAAGAGGGGAGGAGAATGGGCCACTGGAAGGATTTTGCAAGTACTTCCAAATGGGTGCCTTATTGTTGGGTTTCCAGGGATATGTCCCTTTCGTCGCGAATCTAACAACTCTTTGGCAGATTCAGCTGAAGTGGAAATAGTGTCTTTTGATACTTGTCCTGGGGTGGTTGAGAAATACCAACATGTCGAGGATTACCACTGGTCCGTGAGGCCACTTGCATTTGCACTGGGTTTGTTCACAGCCCTAAAGCTCGGCTTGTTTGTTGGAAGAAATGTGAGTGCGAAACTGAAGAAGGGCCATAGAAATTCCTTGCGGGGTGATAACCATTGTCAGGATGGCCAGGCTGGCGGCAATGCAGCTTGGCTTCCATCACCAGTTGCAAATATCATTTTCAGAGAAGGGGTTCCTACTACTGCTGCTGCTAGATAATTCTGCCAGGGTAAGTTTGCTAAAATGCCTACAGACAGCAGATATTATAAATTACACTGATCTTTATACCACAGAACAGTGTTCTCACATGCAGTGGTCTAAGGCCACAAGATTGTGTTATCTAATACTTGAATATGTAGAAAACATATTCTGTCCATGATTAGAAGACGAGTTGTACATATATATATGTATATCATTATAAATAAGTCTGTATATTTGTTCAGTTAACAAACTGTATTTCTGTTTATGATTATCAGCTAGGTCTGTTGGACTTAAGCTGGTATTTAGCAAATTAAAGCAGGCATAAACTTTTATGCCATATTGTGATTTAAGGTAGATTATACTGCAATAATTTACTTGAAAGCTCCTAGCAGGTCTTCCTATATCCTCATTAGATCATTGTTCAATGAATACTGAATTTAAATTTCAAGAGATTGCATTTTCTTGTTCTATGGTATTATGAGTTAGTTTAATTGATAAATTCTTTTGAAGTGGTATAAGAAGTTTAGAATGATGTCAATGACCAGATAAATTTATTTAGCTTCCAAGTAAGAGTATGATAAATTAAATATTTCAACAAATAAAGTTAGAAGGACAATAATTTCACACATATTAAAATAAAACCTAAACTTATGAGCATTTAAAGTTGCATTGTTATATATAAAGCAAGGGTTATGTTGTATCTAACATAAATTATAATTATAATTTATAATTGTATCGTAAAATTTGAAATGGTTAATAAAAAATTTAAATTATATAATAAAAAAATTTAAAACAGTCAACGGATAATTTAAAATGTCTAAATAAACAATTTGAAACGGCTAATGATTAAAAAAATTTAGATATAAAGTTGTATATATATACGTACCGTAGGCATTCTCTACGCGTGTATGTATACATTTGTTTTCAATTTTAACGTACAAACGAGGCCTTGGGCCTAGAATCTGGTCCAAATACTTGCATTCCATTAAGTAATTATACACACCATAATTTTCCATGGACTCTCTTGCCTGATTGATAATGCAATTGCACTTTAGTCGTTGCAAAGGCAAAACGAAGAGAAACAGACACAAAATCCAAGAAAGTGAATGGCATGGCAGAAAGACGTGAAAGAAGAAGAGAAACAATGAAGGGAACTATACGTCGACCTATCTTGTAAGCTTTTGTTAACTTCTTTAATCTCTGTTTTTCGTTTCTTGTTGATAAACATGCAAGTGTGCATGCATTAAACTGTTTTCTGGTTGTTTCTCGAGAAACTAAGAGAAAGCGGAAGGAAAACGCTGGGTTGTTAGCGAAAATCAAAACCATCCCGGATTGTTGGGAGAACCACCCAAGTTCTGTTTTGTTTTCTTTTTCAGAAGACTTATGCACAAGCACTGAGCTTTGCTTTGTTTGGTAATTGAGAAAACAAAGAAAAAGAAAAGAAAATAAAGGAAATGCGGGGCTTGTTACAAGAATTTAGATTGTTGTATACAGTCTTAGAGATCCCAATTCTTGTTTTGCTCTCTTGTTGAGAACAGGAACTTGAAAGCACTAGTTACATATGTACAGTTGGTGAAATGAGTTTGCTCTAAAAGTTTAAATATGTAAAAAACAGGCCAGCAATGGTAATTAAATTCAAGCCAAGCAACTCTGTAGTCTACAGAGAGAGCATTGGAACTCTGTTTCTTAATCAAGGGCCAAGATTTATTTGGTTGCTAAGAAATTTAAGAATTTCAAGAAACTGTGGGAACATGACAGTATTAAGTTTCCAAGTTTTTCTTCCTACTTGTTGAGATGATAAATCCAGAAGCATTGAAAGTTGTTCTTTTTAAAGGAAAAAGAAGAAGAAAAGGTTTGCGAGTTTAGTAACAATTAATTGCATATTCAACCATGCCCTTAAGTCCTAATTTCTCTTTGTCCTTTTTGATGAACTGAAAGCTGTTGTCTGTCTCAATATTTGATGATAAATACATAAGAGGAGTTGTTCTCTGAGATAGGGGTTTACTTATGTAAATACTTGAAAACTACAATTTATTTTTTTCTTTTCTTTTTCTAGGTTTTCTTGTTAATCAAAAGGAATTTTTTTCAGGAATTATTTTGAAGATAATGACTTGGAAGAGCGAGAAAAAGATGAAGGAATGGTAATGAAAGGCATTGAAAGAGAAGATGCTGATGAGATTGTTAACATTGTAGAGAGAGTGCAGTGCACGACCCATCTTGAAACAACCAAAAGAGGTAAGGGCCAGTAATTCTCTGGATCATTTCCACTTTTTATTATACTGGACAAGGAGATGATAACATTATTCCATTGAAAACTTGAGTAGTTGCCTTGAAAATATCATATGTCTGCATCAAAGTGAATAAAACTAGAGCTTTTCTTCTAAAAATTATATTTTTCTCTCCTGAATATAAGAGTTTTATGTTTGGAGCATCTCTTTCCATAAACCCATCTGGAATATTTGAGAAATATCACGTTCCATACTGGAGTTTTGATAGCTTTGTGGTGACAGTGTTTAATCATTATAAAATCAACTTAAATTGAACTTTACTATTGTAGTCCTCCTGCAAGTGTCTGCTTGAAGTTAACCAAAGTCCTCTCTGAGATGGAGTTGATATATGGTGCTCTGCTTCCAATACATAGACCAAATTTACAAATTGATTGTAATCCTCGTGTCATTAGCTTCACAGTGGTGCATTGGTTGAAATATACCTGCTTTTTGAAAGACCAAGACTACTAGACCAACATGCTTCACGTCAAACAAAATCATAATATACAGTTTCATATTAGATGATCAAGTCAAATAATTGTAAATTTATATGTAACATTGATGGAGATATATTTTCGTGTTGGGCCAATATTCTTTGTGTGCCATCAACCTTGTTTCATTATGAAAGTTAATATGGTTAACAGGTGAAGACATCTCCAGGGAAAAGTATTATCGGTGGAGGCAAGAGCAGAAGACTAGAGCAGGAAGGCTGCTCTGGGCAAGGAAGGAACTTGAAGAACTAATTGAGGACCAACTGAATAGGTTCCGTGCCCACTACAACCATGCCATGGTGCCAACCCAACTCAAGGATGTGGCTGAGCTCCTCATGCCCAAGTGGGCCCCACCCCATGAATTGGCTGCCCTATCCTGGCTAGGCGATTGGCGGCCCTCTGCAATTCTAGATCTTGTTCGTGGCTTGAACCGTTCCTCAGCATCATCATCATCATCATCGGCATTTTCATCAGACTCAGGTGGCTTTGAACGGCTACTATCACAGGTCATGCACGAGATACACATTGAGGAAGCAATAATTGAGGAGGAAATGGCTGAGATTCAAGCCAAATGTGTCCTCCACCTTCGTTTTACTCCACTCATCAAAAAGAAATCAGGTGGTTCTGCCTTGGGTTTTATTCAGGAAGAATTTAAGAAGATCGAGCAGGTCATCGTTAAGGCCCACAAGCTCAGGTCCAATTTCTCATTTTGATTTTGTCACATTTGGATCATTTTGATCAAATTCTATGAAGAATTTGGCAGTTATTGTCTGTTAAATGTGTTCAAATATTAAATGAATTTTATACAAGCACATCGTATTCTTTCATTGGTGACACAGTTTAACCCCCAAAAGTTATACACAGATAAACACATCAACTGAAACTGCTACTATAATAACTACTAGAAAATGAGTGCTGTTGACTGCTATGCTAAAATTTGCATGATAGGTTCAAGGCATTGGAGTTGGTTGTGAAGAAAGTTTTAAGTAAACATGATGCAGTGGAGTTCTTTGCGGCATTTGCAGGAATTCAAGATGCCATCCATCAGGTTGCTGATCCACAGAAATTAAGAAAAGCTCTGGTCACCCTGCCTTCCAAGGCGTTGGGATCTAGCTGAGAGCTAACAGTGCTGGTAACTCAATAAACCAGAATCAGTCGATAGAGATCCACTGGAACTCCTAAGTAGAAAAGTTGATTAGTTGACTGGACTAGTAAGTGTACATTTATACCCCTTGAACAATTTTCCCTGTTGTAATAGTATTAATACGTTGTTTCATCCCTCATATACATAATTAACTTGCTTTTAAAGAATATTTTTGTGAATGTACATATTACCTAGCATTTAGTAATTTTGTAAATAAAGAATTTGTTTGAGCCGGGAATACTTAGATTCTTGGATTTTCTCAGTCCACAACTTGGAAACAAGGCTCTACACAATAGAAAACAACTTCACAGATAGTCCCATACTAGTTTGTAGACAGGAATTGTATTTTATCTGAAGCATATAGCTAGACCAGGGTGTTAGATACAAACATTAGTAGTTATACATTGTGTGTCTATCTAATATTATATTAACTGAGCAGAAGTCCTTTTCCAAAAGTGATTTTCAGAACAGTCAGGAGGAGCAGGAGGGTAGTTATTTAACTACTATTAGTGGCTTAATGATAGTTCTACATATACATTACTGAAGTATTATGCACGGTTGATTAGTTTCCATACAATATTTGTTAGAAGAATTTGCCCAGCAAAGAGAAATAGCATTAGCAATATACCAGTTAATCTTAATACTGATTACTTTTACTTAAGAGTGGAAAATTGTAAAGAACTTCAGTACTTGCTTGTGGTGAGAAGATGTTGTGATAGCATAAGACCCTGTGAAGACCGAAGACGAGAAATGGGGAAAAAACCAAACTAGAGGCATCAAAGAATGACTATCTGTTTAGTATTTTCCAATTCTTGCCTACGGCAACAACTCCATGTATTATTACTTTGTGCTAACATGGAATCTCGGTGAAGACCGGTGATGAGTTACTGGAGAAAACCAAACAGAAAGCATGGAACAATGTCAATCTATTTCGTTTCCTCCAATTCTCACCTTTGGCTGCACACCGTTCACCACAGATTTCTCAGGTGTATGATGCATATACTAAGTGAAGGGTGGACATAAGATATTGGAGGAAATTAAACAGAAGCAAGGAAGACTGGTAATCTGTTTAGTTCCCTCCAATCCTCACATACAGCATTCACAAATCTCTCTTTCTCATCATCCCAAATGACAAACAGGAAAAGTAAAGCAAATTGTAGAAGATGGCCAAAATTATGTGGCCAGAAACAGTATTTATAGACCTTCTAAACACTCAAGGCAGCAACACAGAATTCACAAGAAAATAGACATAGAAATCTTCAGAAACAGCAAGACTTGCATGAACACAATCAGTTACGGTTAGAATTACCCACCAAGACCAAATTTCATTGACTGTCTAACATTAACTATATGTTTTAATTTTTTATATAAATATAAATAAAAAAGAATATTAAAAATTATTTTTTGACCGTTGACGTTTAAGCTTGTTAAACAAAAAACCCTAAAATAATAATAATAATAAAATAATAAAATTGAATAAAAAAAAAAAGGGCGCCGCATTTCTTCTCCGTGTTGCTAAAAATATAAGCAGAGGAAATCGTAAACTCCAGAGAAATCCTCTTGCACAAGGAAGAATTGGAAGGATCAACGGGAAAACACCCAGATACGGAACCGAACATTTATCCATTTGTTAATTTTTTTTTTGCGTTTTATACTCACTCAATTGAAAGTAATTGGGAATCGAATTAGCGATGGCCGCGGCTGTTTGTGGAAATAAAAGATCGTTTTTTGAAGATATTCCTTCTTCGCCTCCGGTTTCCAAGCGCCTCCGTTGCGGTTCGGCTTCGTCTTCTCCTTCTAAGGTCACGCCACCGCAGTTCCTCGATCGGCTCCATGCTCTTTTTCCTCACCTCGAACCCCAGGTTTTTTTTTTCCTTAAATTTATGATATGAATTGTATGTTTATCTGTATTGTATGTATGTTCTAATTTCCTGATTTAAATCTTGGTGGATTTTTGGTTGTGGGCATAAAGCAACTGAATTGCAATATAGATATACCTTTTCTAGGTTTTTGAAAATAATTTGTAAAAATAACAATCGCAGATGATGTAAGTTAAATAGCCGTAGATATTGTTAGAAACAAGTACAAATTCTATCTCGAAACCGTGAAATTTTTTTATCATTGGTTAAATATCTCGTCGATAGGTTTCTCATTTGCTCTCTACCAATGGATGGTGAAGAAACTGTGGAATGGAAAATTTGATGTTGAATGATTTTCATTGATAATTATGTGTTTATGTAATTTGCAGTTTGGGCTGATGTGTTGTTTTAGTGCATGGGCTATTTGCTGCTAAATTTGGGACTTTTTAAATTATTTATTATTTTTTTATAATTTGTGATGGGTATTCTAAAAGTAAGGTAACACAAAGTGAATCGTATTAAATGGCTGATTGAAAGATTTTCCGTTAGAACTTTGTAGTGATACCTTTACGATATTACATTGTAGCTTCTTGAGAGAGCACTGGAAGAATGTAATGATGATCTAGATTATGCGATCAAGAAGCTGAATGAACTTTCTTCAGGATCAAATGAGGAAAAGTCAGGTTTTAATGAAGAAATGGGTGGAAATTCTACTCCAGGTATGATCTTACACCATATTTGAATCAATCGGAGTAGACTTTTTTAATATTGTTTACCCAATGTATGCTCCTTGAAACATGTTTCTCTAAAGTAATGGAGATGTAATTTTTTGTCTAGTATGCACATAGTTATTCCTTTTTCCCCTTTTAGACAATCATTATACCTTTTATAGATAGTAAGTTTCAATTATGAATAAAGTATCTTTTATTTAATCTTTTAGCCGTCACACTTATCTCTTGCATTTTGTTGTTTCTTTTGTCGGTTTGTGCAATTGATTTTCCTTTTTCTTTCGTTGATTTGTTGGAACTAAATTTTTCTCATATATTTGAAATTAATGTGAAACAAGACTTGCTTCTCAAGTCAAGGGATTCCATACAATATTATTATCAACAAAGTCATGGCTTGAGGAAGTAGTTTTTGAATTATGTTTTACTCAGATGATTCGCATCCCCTTTAAGCTGCATTCTTATGTTTCTTGGTGTCTGTTAAGTAATAAAAAGTCTCACTGTGGCATATGAAATTGGCAGGTAGAACCAGTGATGAAAATGCTGCTGCTTCCAGCCTTCCATCAGATCCAGGCAAGCTACCAGAAAGCGGTGCAGAATGGGTGGACTTGTTTGTGGCAGAAATGATGAGTGCCACTAACATGGAGGAAGTGAAAGCCCGTGCCTCAAGAGTGCTAGAGATTTTAGAGAAATCCATCATGGCACGAGCTGTTGATGGGGCAGCTCAAAATCTTCAAAAGGTTGGTATCTGTTTTTAAACAAATCTTAATGACTATGATTTTTGCCTGCTGTTAGGGGTTGACAGCATGTTTGACTCGGGCAAAAGTTTTATCAATACCTTGACTCTTGAGCATCATAATATTGGACAAACATAATATTGCTTGAGTTGCACACTTTTATTGCAGGCTTATAATTACAATGGTGTTTTTATTTATCAGGAAAATATGATGCTGAAGGAACACATTGAAATGTTGATACGTGAGAACTCGATCCTCAAACGTGCTGTGTCTATTCAGCACGAACGCCAGAAAGAGCATGATTATAGAAACCAAGAAGTGCAACAATTGAAACAGTTGGTTTCTCAGTATCAGGAACAATTGAGGACCTTGGAGATAAACAACTATGCATTGTCAATGCACTTAAAACAGGCTCAGCAAAGCAGCTCCATCCCTGGACGTTTCCATCCTGATGTCTTCTAATGAAGAATTGGGAGTTTAGCCTATGAAAATACATCAGCTACTCATGCAGCTTCACAAAGTAAGGAAGTGTTAGTAGAAGAACAATGTATTTCAGAAAATTCTACAAAGAAAAGTGATAGAAAGTTGTATTTTAAGTGATTGTTTTCTGTTTTCAGTGTCAGAATATTCCATATTATGTTACTGTAGAAATTGTTGTGGATTATAAAATAAATGATATTAATTTTTATTTATTACAATTTTTTAAAATTAAATTGGATTTGATTAAGATATATTTAGCTCTTTTTATCGTAAAATTAAAAATTAAAAATATAAAATTTTAAGAATATGATATGAAAATTTAAAAAATTAAAATATAATGGTTAAAAAA
>CP135548.1:4442034-4462644 GCA_032402905.1 Khaya senegalensis | reverse complement strand
TCTTCCTCCTTTGGCGGTTCGAAGTTCAATAATGCAAGGGTCTCTGCGCGGCGTTTTAGCCGTACAGTGGTTTCTGCTTCTGGGGATTACTATGCTACTCTTGGGATCCCCAAGTCTGCCAGTAGCAAAGAAATTAAAGCAGCTTATAGAAAATTAGCTCGTCAGGTGAGTAATTGAATTGTGCTGTTCTATTTCTTTTGTATTGGTTGATTTTTTAGTGGTTTGTTTGGTTACTGAGGAGATGGAGGAAAAGAAAAGAGCAGAAATTGTGAAGTGGATATTTAAAACAATGCATTACGCTTGTTGTGTGTGGGCTTTTCCTTTTTTCTTTCCGAAAATGGGATTTTATTGCCGGCGTGTTTGGTTGTTAAGAAAATTAGGAAGGAATTAACAAAAAAAAAAAAAAAAAAAAGTGAAGATTCTGAATAGGTAACATCAGACAAGAGAACAAATGCTCAGTGGGTTTTTAAGATATAAGAGAAAGATTGTATACGTCCTGATTTTAGGTTACTTATATTTGAATTTTTCTCATAATCAAGCAGAAAGTTAGAAGTAAAATGAATAAATTTTAAGTGAGTGTTTGAGATAAGATATTATCAAGTGGCTATTTAAATTATGATAAAAATGACTTACATTTGTATACCTTTTGCGTTCATTTTATTTTCACGGTCTCTGATAGGGCAGACAGAACATGACAAAAAATTGGTTATGCTTTGTTTAGTTTTCTGTGTTTATGTGTTTCCTTTGTTGAAACTTGAGTGGGTGTATTGGAACTTTTGGATGTTGGATCACATTAAGTGTGCTGTCTGGAACCTTGGTTTATAATAGGATTAACCAAGAACCTCAGATTAAAATTTTGTGATTTAAGGTATTCAATATTGTTTCTAATAATGGCATTTGGGAGTAAGAGTGTGATTTGCAGTGAACAATGTTTCATTTTGTGGTTTCCTTTTAGCAATTTTGGTGCTAAAACTGTATTTCATTTTTTAAGAATATTTTGGCATTAGTGTTTCATCATGGGTTTTTGCAATTTGCGGATTAATGTTGATTGCTACCTTGACCATTGTACATTTATTATTGGTGTTCATCTCCTTCACCTTCCGCTTGTGTGCATCTTGGGGTATTTATTTTCTCCAGCCAAGAAACTCTTACTACTTGGGTTAGCTACATGAATCCTCCTTTGCAATTGGATGAATGTATAACATACCTGGGATTATCATGATGGTAGAGTGATACTTTGGTCTATCTGTTTCTTTTTTTAACTGATCTAATTTGGCAAACTTTGAGTCAACGTGTTTCCTTTGTGCGAGAGAATTTCTTAGAGAAGCTGATTTTTTTCACCTTTCTTTATGGTTGTCAATAAACATTTAATATCAATACAACAGGCGGTTCATTTAATTGTTTTTTCTTTCTTTTTCCTCATTATTCTGACTTTTTGTTTTTTTCATTAATTTCAAGTATCACCCTGATGTCAACAAGGAACCTGGAGCAACGGAGAAGTTTAAGGAGATAAGTGCTGCCTATGAGGTATGCTTAGAATTTTGAACCAAAAATTTGTCTTAAATATTTTGGTAACCTCATATTTTCTAAACCAACATACTTGTAGCATCTTCAGGATGGCTTTTCATGTTGATTATCTTTTATGGATCATGTCCTGGCATGTCTTTGTTTGGAATTCTACATGTTATATTGGGGGGGTTTGATTTATGTGCACTTCATATTCCCATTGTACTAATTTGGTGGAATCTTTAGGTTTCAACTTCTGTTTCTGTATGTTAGTGAAATGATTGTTAATCAAATCTGGATAGAGTTACAGTTTAGTGGTTCAAGTGATATGATTCTTGATGCTGGACTTTAGAGCATGTAATAGCTACTCGCTTAGCTTTCAGGTTTCTAGAAATTGAAACCTAGCTGCTGACCTGGGTCGCAAGGGTGGGTTGACTAACAGTCCTGATTCGTTGTTCATATATGTGATGCTATTTCTATGCTTTCTTCTGTTTGGAGCTAAATTAAATAGTTTTGTGTTCTTGCCAGTTTAGTATTCAAGTCAAGAATACATTTTTTTCTGAATTGGTATATGCTTGTGTCTATGCTCGTGCAATCATGGATGAGGTGAAGTAAAATCTAAACTGTATATTCAATGAAGAGAAGTGATCAAATTTGTACTTCTATTTTACGAAGCAATGCTGAAATGTCTGTCTGGGCCAAATTGACTACTAGAAAGCTTTTGATGGACTAGGTTCTGGACTCATGATATGGATTGAGTTACGACAGACTTTGTTTGAGCTACAATGTAAATTTTGTAGAGCCATAGTAAAACTTTTCTTTTGTAAATTTAACTATTTTATCATGGTAATCATTCTTGGCTCTGTCCCAATCATTTTTCATGGTGTCACTGCAAATGCTCCTGTTGCATGAATTTTTTCTTCTGTTTTATCAGATTCTCAGTTGTTCAGGAACATTTTGTTTTAAGAAATTTTCCACTGACTTGTATATAATATCTTTTATTTATTTATTTTTTATCGTATTGTCTTTTGAATTCTGAAGTACGACACTGTCAGGTGCTATCAGACGACAAAAAGAGGGCTTTGTATGATCAATATGGGGAAGCTGGAGTTAAAAGTACTGTAGGTGGAGGATCAAGTGCTTATACGGTACTGCATCTTCTTGTATATTCATTCTGTAATTTTATTGCATTGACAATAAACAGGGGAGAAAAGGTACTTTATCATTGAAAAATGAATAACTTGTCTATAAAAATAATTGAGTGACATTCGACATGAATTTGTGGAGCTTCTGTTGGGCAAGGTTGTCTCTTCCTTTGGTTTTGGTCACTTCATGTTAATGCAATTACATCATCCTTTGATGATAGCTTTATGCTTCTTGGTTCAAACGTGGGAGAACGATCTTGCCCCATGGCTACCTCCTGTGCTCTCTATTGCACTTCAATGAGTTTATGTATGGTAGGGCTGCCTAATTTGTGAAGCATGTGCTACTTCTATGACTTTCATAGCATAATTGAAGTCTTGAATTATTCACACAGGAACAGGTTTTGTATGTTTATGTTTTTATTCCGGGGAAGTCTAGCTGAAGTGGAAGAACCTTGCCTTCAAAAGTTTAGCTGTTTAAGAGGGTCTGTGCCAATATAAATGTGTGTGTGAACACAATCTGGTTTCATTTATACATTCTATATTTTGGTGCTAAATATGTTTGTGTTTCCTCCACGTGGTTTATTTATTTATTTAAAGAATTATGTTCCAGGTAAAGATGAAATGTAGTGTTCTTGATTATGGAAAAAATTGCTGTTAACTACTGGAAGTATTAACTTTTTCTTGATTGTTAAAGTTTGTAGCTTTCACTAATTGTCACTGATCTAAAATGACAAGAAAAGGAAAGACTTTTACGTCTTGGTAGCAGATAAAGAATTGTCCAATGGACCTGTAATCTATGAGCAATTATGCAACTGTCCATGGTGGCAGTCACAATTGCAAGGCTATGCTGTTACATTGACTTACAAATTTTGTCTCCCTTTCCACAGACTAATCCTTTTGATCTATTTGAGACATTCTTTGGGTCAAGTATGGGTGGTTTTCCTGGTATGGACCAAACTGGATTCAGAACACGCCGGCGTAGTACTGTTACGAAGGGTGAAGATATACGGTGAGTTAAAATTTTTTTTTTCTTTTCACATAATATATGGCAGATCCTTGATTCTTAACTTTTATTTTGCTAACTGCTGAAGATATTTTATGGGATTTTGTTGTTTTGGCTATCTTTTTGATTTTGGTGGTTGAAAGAAACTTGAGGATCTTTGAGAACAAAGCCAAGGAAGATTCTTTGTATCTATGGAACAGAATGAAGTTTTGTGCTTCCCTCTGGGCTTCCATCACTGCAGATTTCAATGATATCTTGTTCTTCTTTGTTTTTCTTGATTGGGAAGTGGCTATGATCTAGTAGATTTTGGACTCTAGAGGCTGTGTAGTTTTCACACTTTTGGGGTTTCTTTTTTGCTCTTTGGGGATTGGGACTTCTTGTTCTTGTTTTTGTGGTCTTTTAGTCCCCTCACTTGTGCATTTCTGTTATAGTTATTTTAATTCTGTTTTGTTTCATAGCACCGAAAAAGAATCTGAAAAAGGTTTTAACTCTTCATATACATGTAATATGTTGTAATTGAATATCCACACAAAAGGGACAAAATTGTGTTTAATCATTGTTGTTGAAGGACTTCACTGATGCAAATGTGGAAGATATATGCAAAATGCCTCAAAAGACCTGCTGTTATGGTGATATAAAAAGCCTGTATTTGATAAAAGATATGTTTATATAACATCTGTTATTGTAGGGTATACTGTATACCTTCCTCTGCTGATTAGTTTGGAGAATATTTACGTTTTCTTCTATAGTTATGTAAGTCTTATCCTAGAATTAGTTTTAAACGTTGATGGAATTCTTTGATTTGACTTGATTCATTGTGTCACAGTTATGACATAACATTGGAGTTCTCCGAGACTATATTTGGGGCTGAAAAAGAGTTTGAGCTTTCTCACTTGGAAACATGTGAAGTTTGTGCTGGTACTGGTGCAAAGGCCGGTTCCAAGATGAGGATATGTGCAACTTGTGGTGGCAGGGGTCAAGTTATGAGAACTGAGCAAACACCCTTTGGTTTGTTTTCACAGGTAACTGTTCAGTTTTTTCTTCCTGAGCATTTTGGACTCTTGATCCCTGGAGATTTTTGCATGATGCTGAGTTTCGAAATTGAAGATGAAGCTTTAGGGCTTGTGTCATTAGCTTGTTGTAAAGTTGTCTGCTATGTGTATGAGCAGCATGTCTTTAGGTCTATGCCAAATTGAAATCAAGTTGGGTTCACATGTTCATGAATGGTACCATTCATGCTGTTTTCCAGCCTTCCAAAATACTTTCCCTTTCTCTGCTAACAGCTTGCTGTTTATCATGGTTTGTTCTTACATAGCCATCTTTTTTACTACTATTAGGTTTCTGTTTGTCCAAATTGTGGTGGCGAAGGTGAAGTCATTTCTGAATACTGTCGAAAATGCTCTGGTGAAGGGCGTATACGTATAAAGAAGAATATTAAAGTCAAAGTCCCTCCTGGAGTGAGCTCAGGCAGCATTCTCAGGGTTGCTGGGGAGGGCGATGCTGGACTGAGAGGGTATGTCCTTGAATTGCTGTTAGTATCTTTAAGCTTTTGTTACGTTACTGATGGAGATGTAGTTGGTTGTTATTCATCGACGGGTTCTTTGGTCTCTGCAGGGGCCCTCCGGGTGATCTTTATGTATATCTTGATGTTGAAGAGATTCCAGGAATCCAAAGAGATGGTATAGATCTGTGCTCAACAATATCTATAGGTTATCTTGATGCCATACTGGGAACTGTGGTAAAGGTAACATATATATATATATATATTTATATCTATATATATTTTTTGTTCTGTTGGTTATGTTTTTTAATTTACTCATGCTTCAAATTCTCAAATCTAGTTATTGTATCAGATGTTCCTTTATATGTAAGGAAATACAAATCATTGATGGCAAGTTTTAAAGTTCTTGAATGAACTTCAAAACCATGCCATCTGTTGGCATGGATCTGTAGCACAGTGTTTACATAAGTATCTGCTGTGAAGCTTTATACATCAATAATAATTTAAACTTCATCTATGATTCTTTTAGCTGTCACTTCAAGCTTGTACGTAAGTTAGTATCTTTATGTGAAATGATTTTTGTAAATAATATTCCTAACCAAGTATTCACACTCTTAATAGCTTTATGCACTTCATCTTTTTGTTGGGAGAAGGTGTGAGCTTGACACGCTCTCTTATGTGAATTTTAATATGCTGGAGGGAGAGAAATTTACGAATTTCGTTCAGTTAGAATTTTCTTGCAGAACTATGTCCTTGCAAAGTAAGCAAATTACTACAAGACCCCGCCTTTCCTATTTGCAAAACTTAATTGTTTTCTGAAATATTCTGTCAGGCAATCTTGGTTTGCTCAGATTGTTTCATTATGTTTTCCAGTTGGGATTGGAGACAGATTGGTGTAAAGTTGGAATAGTGATATACCTTTCCTCAGAATTAAGGGGATCTAAAACTTGTGAATTTTTCAACTTTCTGTTTTGCTTGATTGAATAACAGACAAACCTGTTTTGTTTATAATTGAAGATATTTTCTCTTTTGTACTAACATTTTGTCTCACTAGCATCTGCTACATTATAACTTCGCTGATGCCTTAGAATTTCAATAGGTGAAGACAGTTGAAGGTATTACTGAACTAAAGATTCCACCAGGTACTCAACCTGGCGATGTGCTAGTTCTGGCAAAGAAAGGTTCACCAAAACTGAACAAACCTTCTATCCGTGGTGACCACTTATTTACAGTTAAAGTTACCATACCAAATCGTATAAGGTGTGAATTATATTCTCCATCATTCTATTATTGTAGCCATAACATAGCTTAACTGTTTCATTATTTACTTGTATGATATGCGATCAAGTGTCATATCATTTTTGTAGTTTTTGGTATGCTTCTATGGTATGCACTCCTTAGCCTTTGCTTACCCTATCATTTTGACAAACCTCAAATGTTTTGCATCTATTGTCGCTTAGTGGAATTATAAGCTCTTCTATCACCATTCTTTCATCATCTTCTTCTTCTTTTTTTCGTTTGTGTTTACTTTTAAATGTTAGAAAGGCAATTTAATTTTTTTTTTTTATGAGAATTAAAGTTTTCTGCTCCTTTAATTTAAGCTGACAATATGCTTACAGAACATTAGTAATCTCATTTCTTATATGGTTTTAATGATGCCCTTAATTAAATTCTCAATTCCTAGTTGTGTATTCAAATGTTAAGTAGAGTTAGGTGGACTTTTATATATGAAGTATATTTTTTCAAATTGAAATGTAACAGGCTAGAGTGTCAACTTAATAGACTGGTTACTTTCTATTCCATGTCTTAATTTCCCTCAAAGGCATTAAGAGAAAAACTTAAAAAAAATCATATGGTATGAAGGCTAATCATGTCGTCTCTTTTTAGTGGATAAACGGGGATTACTACAGTGGAAGAATCAAGTTATCATTCCATCATGCAATTTTACTTTATAGGTGAAGTATTTCTTTGAACATAATTTCACAAGTTTTCTATACATTTGCAGTGCCAAAGAGCGTGAATTGCTTGAAGAACTTGCTTCTCTCAGTAACACCACTAGCAGCCGTACACAAACTCGACCCAAAACCCAGCCAGCCAGTAAGTAATTGCTTTATCATTTGTAGATGGTTTTGATTATTTTGATTAATGGGAATGTTTATTCCTAATTATCTGTTGCTTGAATGTGTGATGCCATATGCTTGTGTCTATACAAGAATAAATGGAAGTGACATTTCTTTCTTTCTTTCCTTTTTTTTTTTGGGCTAAGAAACTAGAAAATGTATTAGTAGCAAAAATCAATTTACGAAAAGGTGGAAACATGGTGTCCACAAAAATAAGGATCAGCAGTCCTAAAGACCCTATAGGAGCAAAAACTGTGTAAAAGAGAAAGATCTGTCCAAAATATAACAAAGAACCAGAAAAGGACTCTTTCCCTTATTCGGCATTGCTACATCCCAATTATGCAAAATAGAATAGCAGGGGACATATCTAAACTCTGACATTTCTTTGTATATGAAGAGAAATATGTTTTTAAGTAATGTCATTACTCATGCAAAGTAGTTGACATTAACTGGATTATAATTCCTGCTTCAGCCACTAGAAGTTCAGAAGGGAGTCAGGCGGGTACTGTTCCAGAGAAAAATGAAGAACCAGTAGACCAGAATGACCCGTGGAAGCAGTTAAAAGATTTTGCAGGGTAACATCTCCTCACCATTTATTACCTACTACATAGTACTGGCTATACAGTGTGATTGTATGTTGGGTTACTTTTAACTTTTAATCCTGCTTCTAATATCTCCGAGCTTGTCTGTTTCAGTGTATTGTATTCAGTAGACCATGAGTTTTTCATAAGCTTTCTTTCACATTTGTTAATGATTGGATTATTAATTCTTTTTTTTTTTTACAGATGCTGGTACAATTGTTTTTGCATTGTAAATGCATACGTTTATTATGGAACTCAGTGTAAAAAAATGCATAATCTTTCGCATTCGTCACTAGTGCTTATAATTGTTTTACATTACTATTAATATAATTTGTTTTCCTTTAGTTATCACTAATAAACCATTTCTAAGTCTTTATCTTTATGAAAGAAACACACACCAAACATAAGACTTAGGACTGGTCTAGGTTGGGCATGAGTCATTAGCAGTGCTGTTCTATACTCACCAAGTGGTGGATGCGGTTTAAAAGATTTGTCGTTTCTGATTGTTGACCAGGTTATATTTTTGAACTTTTTCTGACATGCTTGTATTTGAGCGAATCATGTATGTTATCATTTATTTCTCAATAGCTTATTTGATCTTAAAGTTCCCTTGCTGAATTTTTATAATTGTTTTCTACAGAAATTGTCCTTTGCCTGTTGATAATTATTGAAATCATATATTTATGTTGAAACAACATATGGTTTCTTTTAATGATGATTATTTACCTCCTACAGCAAACTTTTAGAATGTTCCGTGAGATATCTAATTTGGAAAAATAAACCCCTATCAATCTTGTAATCTGTCAGGAGAACTCTCACAGTCCGCTTCTCTTTCTATAGTAGATTATCAGCATTGGATCTCTTTAATTTAGGATTAAAAGAAACTATTGAGGATGTGAATATCTTCTGATCTTTTTGAATCTTCTTAAACTTGTTCTAAAATTAGACTGTGGGGAAAAAAAATTGAGAAACTGTACCTTATTCTAATAATTGACAGGATGCATGGGAATTTTAAAGAAATTACGAATTACATTTACCAGTCAAATCTTGCCATTTGATTTACTATGCATCCTTTGTCCACCTTAATTGATGTACTTCTTAAATAATTGCATTGGTGTCGCTTTTTTTGGGTCATCTTCTCTAGTAACAAATCTTTCTCTATCAGTTGCATCGATTTTTTTTGTTTTCTTCTAATACTGCATTCACCAATAAAAAGAAAAACTGTGGAATTTGCAGATCTGTTGCAAATGGAGTTCTAAAATGGCTGAAGGACAACCTCTAGCCTGTGTTCACTGGGTATATGTACACTCACTAATACCAGCCTTTCTGTACCATTTTGGACATGGATAATTTCCCCCCCGAAGGACCATGCAATCATTTACTGAAGTTGCTTTAACTGAAACTTATCAGTACTGCGCCGGAGATATCAAATTACACACTGGTAGATATTCTTTTATTTGTTTCCTCCCTTGTAAATTTTTGAGCATTGGGCACATTAATTAAGATTCACCTCTTCAAGTGTCCATTGATTTTATTGCATGAGCAAGATAATGGTGGCTACAATGTAGTGATCACCATACTAAGTTTACATTTGAAATTCTATATCAACATAAGCATGGGATATTTATCTTTTCCTTTCTAAGTGGGTGGCAAATGGTTTGAATTCTATACCAATTGAGCCATTTATTCTTTAGTGGACATGCTGGTAATTAGTTGAGATGAATGCAATACAATATGTATCTTTGGCTATCTGAGAAGGATTGCTGGTGCAGAATGAGATGAGACTTTGCAGCGTAGATATTTAAAGAGTATTTGGCGGGACAAATATAGCACATTATCTATATTGATGATGGTTACACCATGTCATCTTATCATACACATTGCAAAAATTTTGTCTTATGTTGCAAAAACGTTATACCTACAACGTTGTTGTATAATAATGTAACTGGATAAAACTTGTTTTTGTTCACAATTAGCCTTTCTTCCCAAATTTACACCAACAAAAGTTTTGCTACTGGTTAGGTTCTAGTTTAAATGGAAAAAAATCAGTTTCAAGTTACATGTTGAATTATCAATTCTCAAACAGATTCCTTCGACCATGAAATTATAAGTGTGCTACCTTACTCTTTACAGTTTGTAGCTAGTGCAATGGATACACCACATTTGATTTTCATAAGAGGAATTATTTTCGAGTTGCATAAGAACTGTCATGAGGTCAACGTCTTTATTTAAACTACAAAAAATTGTCAATGAATACTAGGATAACAGTTGATTGTCAAGAAAACTTCCATGCAGCCATGCAAAGATCTGTAGTATTTCCGAAAATCAGTTTTTGAACCCCACGGCTATTTCAGCCGGGAATAAGTAAATTTCAATCAATACTGGCCATCCTTAAAGTTCGTGTTTCGTGACCTACTAATGGGTTCATTGTTGGGTTCAAAACTACATCTAGACTATGTTTCCATCACAATGCAAAAATTTGAAGGATACCATAGCCTCAAGTAAACCTTTATCCTACAAGAAAAGAAACTTGACAAGTAAAGGACATCATCGCATATTGAGAATCAACTGGATTTCTTTTTTGTGCATTTAAAACTAATTTTTAAGTTGATACTCTAACGGCTACCTCATATAACATAACAATCTTTAGCAACTATTCCAAGAAATTGAAATGCGCATTCATTTGAAATTACTCACATGGGAATGATGGATTACGGCATTTCATTTCAATAAATAGGTACATAATACAATGTAGAGGCCAAGTTATCAGCTTCATTGTTCTAGACGACTTTGCTTGACTAAAAGCCACACAGCTATAACAACTGGAGTTGATATCATAACCAGAGCCAGCAAGATGTTAGGCCTCGTTATCTCTGGGAAAAAGATGCTGCCATACTTAATCACAGCTGCACCAACAAAAGAACCAACCCCTAATTTCCACAAATAGTTCAGATCTGCCTGTTTAGACCAAAGAAGCATGAAATTCAGGAAAAATCTTTTTGACAAAACAACAATTAGTGTTTGTATTAACATGTGCTACTACAGGGATTTTGTATGGTACAAAATGCAGGAACAGAACACATTATCAAGTCCTCCGATGTCTGGAATCTTCAATAGACATACACATATAATGGGACAACCTATGAAATTAATCCCAACTCCATTGGCTGGGCGTTTTGACTATGAAGGAAATTGCAAAAAACTGAGGTGTTCAGAGATTTCTACGATTAAACCTTTCTTCTGTTGCTTCCCTTCACAAACACGGACAAAAACATATGTATGCAAGCAATCATCACTTTGGGATCCTAAAACCTCCAATAATACCAGCTATCCCAGCCACTCCTACTCAATCTTCTATCCACATAGAAAGTTACGCACCCAAACACAAAGTAACCTGTCTTCAAACAATGTTGCCAACCCTCATATTGTCTTAAGCATGGATTAAAAACATAAGCATTGAGGCATAAAGTGGATCCAGTTTCTAAAACTACCATTAAAACAATTGTTGCTAACGCTTTGAAGTTCATTTGTTTACAATCAGAGAACATGATTAAATAGCACATCAAGGTTCCAGATGATGCATGTACTGCTATTATCCAAATGAATGATTATAAAAATAAAATGAAATTCAGCAAATGACAAACATCCATCCTAATTTCCGTTTACAATTCAAAAATACAGAAACAAATTCTCTTAACATATGATATATGGCCGTGAATCTAGTGGTTTTTTCAATAAGGTAAGCACTCCACTTTCCAATGAAATACCTAAATTTGGTTGTTTAGAACCTTTAGATACAATAGCCTAAGTCCCACACTTTCTAGATCAATTTCTGATTAATGTGTAAGATGACGGCTGCAAAAGGTGGCGGAAAGCTCTTTGATCGAGTGGAGGATTTCTCTTCAATGACGGTTTAGGGTGTTTTTTTTTTTTTTGCCCCCAAATGTTACAACTCTTTGCACTGGTTCACTACTTGCCATTGCCAAACTGTTTCACAGAGTTTTCACATAAATGTCACCAAAATTAGAGACTTTCCAAGCTAGGGTGCAAATTCGCAAATGAACCTATCCAAGCACTGACCTGAACAGTGGAAGAAGCTTCAGCATCATCATCGATGCCTGAATCTCGATCTTCTATCTTGGAATTGTTAGACGCTTGGATTGTGAATGGCCGCTGGACACACGACGTTGAGGAATGATTTTGTATTTGGATGAGAAATTTGGTGGAACCATTCAGCTTCTTTGTTGGGTTTAAACGACGACGGTTTGAGCTTGTGTAGCTGAGCTTCGGTACTCCTCCGGTTGCGGTTGCGGTTGCCGCCATATCTGTCTCGCTTGAATAGACAGAAAGCACGTGGTGGTTATAATTTCAACAATGATTTACAAAAATTTGGTGTACATAGAAATAGAAGGAGTTCATTTAGTATAGCACAGTTGACAGTCAGATTTGCCCAGCCCACTGGGCCCATCAGGGCCCATCTAGAGAAGCAGTTTCAGTTCGCTCCAAATTGAAATTGCTTTACGAATACTTGTACCTCAGTTTGTAACAATTTCTGCGGCTTCGTCTCTGCAACAATTCTCTTTGCCTTAATTCGATAAACCACAAAAACCCTAAATTTAATTTCTGTGATTGGATTTCTCGAATTCGATAAGCGAAAATGGTGTTGGCACAGTTAGGAGGGAGCATATTCCGAGCAATACAGCAGATGAGCAATGCCACGATCGTCGATGAGAAGGTTTTAAACGAATGCTTAAACGAAATCAGCTCTGTTGCAATCCGATGTGCAATTCAAGTTCAAGCTCGTACGTGACATGCAGACTAATATCAAGAAGATCGTCAATCTGAACGATCTTGCTGCTGGTCACAACAAGCGCAAGATCATCCAGCAGGTACGACGGCATTTTTGTGTTTGAATTTGTTTGCTGAATTTTGAGGAAAGGATTGTCGTTGTATAAATTGTGGAAAAAGTAGACTTTTGCAGAAGCCTACGAAAAGAAAACGAAGAAAGGCATATATACGTACATTGTCTTTCCAGGGTGTTTTTTTTTTTTTTTGGGAGTTAATTATTGCAGTTTGGGTCGAAAAGTTCAGGAAAGTAGAAATAGATAGCTATTTATATTTTGGTTGTTGAGTTGCCAATCAATGGTAATCAGGGTTGACAGAACCGAGTGTTTGCAAACAAATATGGAAGTTACCCTGGATTTCTATGCTCTTGATCATTGGCTTCATGTTGACATTGCTAGTAACTTTTGCGAGAGGTTTTCTTTTCTCTCTCTTTTTTTTTTGGTATCTACTATTTTTATCTACTATGTCATTTCTTTGTGGTATGCTAGTCTA
Organism: Khaya senegalensis; assembly: GCA_032402905.1. Classification (NCBI taxonomy): domain Eukaryota; kingdom Viridiplantae; phylum Streptophyta; class Magnoliopsida; order Sapindales; family Meliaceae; genus Khaya; species Khaya senegalensis. Next base: position 4,449,451 of record CP135548.1, on the reverse strand, counting down.
AGATTTGTTAATCTGAATTCCATTTTGTTTCATTGTATTTATTGTGTTTTACGAAGAGGGTTGCTTTGATCGTAGGCCATAGTTAATGAGCTCTGTAAAATGTTGATCCAGGGAAGCCTTTTTTCACTCCAAATAAAGGGAAAACAAGTGGTATCAAGTTTGTAGGTTTACAAGGTATGTTGGTTTGCTTACAAATTACCTAAAACCTAATTGTTGTGCTTCATTCTGTGAAAAGTGGGTTGGCAATGATGATTTTATTGGCCATCATGCATTATGCATGTATTGTGCTCTAGTTTTGAAGTCAACTTCTTTTGAATGTGTTCTATCTTGTGTCTGATTGCTTGAATATATGTATCTTTTTACTTCTACTATCCATTTGGTTTCTGCAAAGTTTACCTCGATAAAAAAATGCAGGTTCTGGTAAAACTACAACATGTACAAAATATGCTTATTATCATCAAAAGAAGGGTTGGAAACCGGCTTTAGTCTGTGCTGATACATTTAGAGCTGGTGCTTTTGATCAGTTGAAGCAGAATGCTACCAAAGCTAAGATTCCGTTTTATGGAAGGTAATGTTTTGTTAATCTACTGGACATGTTGTTTATCTATGAGTACTTAGGAACTTGATAGATTGCACTAGGTTGTGAATTTTTTGTTTGAAGATTATTATCAAGATAAAGGATAGGCAGTGTGTGCGTGCGGAGAGAGAGAGAGAGAGAAAATTGGATTGGTTGCACAAAGTTGGAGATGCTTGTCTTTAACTTTTCTAAAGAAGATGAGCTCCAATTCCATCTTTCTGAATAATTAAATGCATTCAAGCTGCCAAAGAGAGTCTTGGTACTTTTAAGTGTTTAACACATAGCATTGAGTTGGAGTGGCTGGACAATCCAAGTTATGACAAAATTTTGTGCATGAAAGTTGCTAAAACTAGGGTGCTTTTCTCTCATAACATGACAACATGTGATTGTTGCTATCTCAAGTTTGATCTGCTTTTCTTAATGTACTTAGTATTGAGAACAGGTAGATTTGAACTTTAAGCCTTATTGGAGTATGTGCATCTTTCTTATTTCCAATTACATCTTGGCTTTTAACTTACAGCTATACAGAATCAGATCCTGTGAGAATTGCAGTGGAAGGTGTGGAAACATTCAAGAAGGAAAATTGTGATCTCATAATTGTTGATACCAGTGGGCGCCATAAACAGGAAGCTGCTCTTTTTGAAGAAATGCGTCAAGTTTCTGAGGCAATGGTATTGCATTGTGCTGATTTTTCATGCTCTATAGTGTTCTAATTAAAAAACAAAACAGGGAGCATGCTCCATTATGTAGTAACTGGTTGATATAAGAGCTTATACTTCTCTCTTTTATTTTACCTTTCAATGTTCTAGAAACCAGATCTTGTGATATTTGTTATGGATAGCAGTATTGGTCAAGCTGCATTTGATCAAGCTCAAGCATTCAAGCAGAGTGTCTCAGTTGGAGCTGTGATTGTTACTAAAATGGATGGCCATGCAAAGGGTGGTGGTGCTCTTAGTGCATAAGTATTTTAATGACGTTGTAGCTTTTTTTTTTCACTTAAATGGCTTTATATGGGGTTTAAATGCTAAATTTAAGATTACTGCAACTTGTATAATTTACTGAAATTGCACAAAAAGTAGGTAAGGAAACATGAAAAGTTGACTGTAAGCTCAGCTTAAACCATGTACTAACTGCACTCTCTTGGAATAGTTTAATTAAAAATGATAGTTACTTTCAGATATTTCAAAGTAGTTCTTGAATGAATTTTCCCTTAGTCGACACAATTAACTATTAATTTTAAATATAGACTCAGAAACACATTGCTTGCACCGACTTTTATACCACTTTTTAAGTTTGATATCACTGAAGCCCTAAATGTTGATGTCATTCTTGTGCATTTAGACTGGTGTAGTCTGTATTTTAGGAGCTGCTTTATCTGCTTGATTATTTGACAACAGTTAATTTCTGATGAAAATAATTTGTTATCCCTATTTTATTTATTTGTTTTGAGGAAAAAGATGTCTTGGATTTTTGATACGAGAAATTCTGGGCATTGAACCATGTTTCCTTCCTCTGTAGAAGTCTTTAACTCTTTTCACTTGTATGTGCAGGGTTGCTGCAACCAAGAGTCCTGTGATATTTATTGGTACTGGAGAACATATGGATGAGTTTGAAGTATTTGATGTTAAGCTGTTTGTCAGCCGTCTTTTAGGTACGCTCCTACCTTTTCCAGTTTTGATATTTATGTGTCAGGTGTTCTTAATTGCTGAATTTGTGTATAAAAAAGGCCTGCAATTGTTATGATGATTCCATTGTGGTTGTTATTCAACTAGGCATGGGTGACTGGTCTGGATTTATGGATAAAATTCATGAAGTTGTTCCAATGGATCAACAGGCTGAGCTTCTGCAAAAGCTTTCAGAAGGAAACTTTACATTGAGGGTTATGTATGAGCTGTATCAAAACTCACTTAAAATGGGTCCCATTAGCCAGGTTATTATCTTACTACCACTTTTGGTTTTTTAATCTGTATTGCACTGCTCTTTTGTCTCCATTGATGGCTGTTATTGTTTTAGGATGTATGGGAGAGAAGGAGATAAAAGTAAGAATATAAGACTAACAAAGTCCTAAAAGATCTACAAAATTAACTCAGGAGGGTAGAAGTGTGCTAAGGAGCAATATTGTCATCTACATCTGAAATAAACCCTATGCCAGCTAATGAACTTAGCCATATTGTCATCTACATCTGAAATAAACCCTGTGCCAGCTAATGAACCAGAGGTGAGAAATCGTGCTACACTAATGGTTGCACTTCAAACACCAAGGTCGCAATTATGGCTGCCTAATAATGGTTAGGAACTGTCACAATAGAACTCGACCAAAATTGTTTCTTATTTACTGTTCAGACTGTAGATAGCAATCAGATATATCTCAACAATGATGCAGGGCTTGCAATTTTAAGAGATAGATCCCTGCTGCTATTGTCATCACTGACATAGTGGTGTGTCATCATTGGCTGTATAAGAATGTCCATTTGCTTGTCCTATGTGTCTTTTTGACTGAATCTTTTAGTTCTTTTTTTCATGATTCAACTTTTGTTCACAGATTTCCACATTGAGAATTATGAACTTAATGCTGAATTTTTACATGCATGGTGGTTCTATGTAGGTTTTCTCAATGCTTCCAGGATTTAGTGATCAATTAATGCCAAAAGGTCTTGAAAAGGAAAGTCAGGTCAAAGTCAAGCGCTACATGACTATGATGGATTCAATGACAAATGAAGGCAAGCAAGTGCTTTTTATGTGGTTTGCTTTCCTGAATAGCCTCGTTGCCGAGGAGCTAACTTTTCAAAATCCATCTTCTGTTCTTTACTATTAACTTGTCTGTGTTATACAAAGTTGGATAGTTCAAACCCTAAGCTCATGAATGATTTCCGGATTATGCGGATTGCACGAGGATCTGGTCGGCAAGTTGGAGAAGTAATGGAGATGTTGGAAGAGTACAAGCGGCTTGCCAAGGTACGGAGCAAGTTGAAGGGGCTGAAGATTCCCAAGAAGGGTGAGATGAGTGCTTTGTCCTGAAATATGAATGCACAACAAATGAGCAAAATCTTTCCCCAAGATGTGTTGAAGCAGATTGGTGGAATGGGTGGTTTACAGAGCATGATGAAGCAACTAGGTTCAATGGGTTCTGCCTAAGATATGATGGGCATGTTTGGTGGTGGCAACAATTGAGATACTAATTGCAATGACGAGGGCTTGAATACTTTTTGAGCAATAGGTGCAAGTATCACCTGGGGAGAAGGCCTACAAGCAAGCATGCTTGCTTTATGCTCAAAGCGTGCATTATTGCTAGTCACCGAATTGCCCCTGTACTTCCTGAGGGATCCATGCGTTTCATTTAGATATCTTTTTTTGTTGGCCTTTTTGGATGTAATTAGGTTGGACGTGAAAATTGCATTCAAAAGAATTGCAATTCTTTTCTTAGGTTAATGATCAAATCTCTCATATTTAGTTCAGTGCTTTATTTATTAATTTCTTTTGGAGAAACTCTGTCAAAGTTCTGATCTCTATAATCTCTGCAGACCTGCAGAGGCTTCACTGTGCTTGGAATATCATAGGGGTGCAATTTCAGGTAAATAACAGAGAAAACAATAAAGAAGATGACTAGCTATGTAAAGAGAGATTAATATGCTTATTAGATTTATATCTCCAAAAATTTAATATGATGTAACAATGGAGTAATTATCAGTTATATCACATAACCTATAGATACCATCTGAGAACATCCCACTGAATTTACCAGGAAATGAAAGATATCACTGTTGCAGAATGAACAACATGTTATCTCTCTAAGAATCTGCTTAGAACTGTTTTTCTTAAAGGAGTTTCTTCTTCTTCTTCATCATCATCGTTATCGGGTTTTATGCATGTGTTGAGAGCACAGCGGATTACCGAGTTGACATGCATTCTCAATCTGGCATTGTCAACAAAAATATCCGTCAACATCTTTCTCAACTCATCATCACTTTTTCGATCACTGCCATTTGTACTGGGAGTTTCGTCCAACCCGGCCATAGACTTTTCTATGTCTTGTGCAAGGAGCTGTGCCTGTGTAATTATGTGAACCAGATATAAACAAATTGAGGAATAACTAATAAGACATGGAAATTTAAAGGAACTATGAGAAGAAAAGTTATTATAGAAATGTATGATTCATAGAATATCTATCTAATCAACCTTTTCAAAGAAAGCCAATACAAGACTTTAACCAGGCTCCATCATTAAAACAAGACTCAGGCTAAAAGTTTGTTACTTGGAATATCTACATAATCAGTTTGATGCACATTCGGTATATGAAAAATAACACAGATCTATGCATGTACATAAATACTATACAAAAGCATATTACATCATATGGGCAAATTAGGAAGTAAATCTAATAATTATCATCAGAACCAAGAGATGGAAAAGAATGACTGTTCATCGACAAAGCATTTCAGATAAAATTTCATAAGAGGCAATTCAATGATATATTGGCACAGACAGAAAGAAAGATACCTCAGCAAGGAGGAGTCCAATTCTATTGTCAGATGTTGTCAAGAGATCTATAGCATCAGATGGTGATGAAGTGTCCACAATCAACTTATCTTCCTCTTCACTGAGAAAATTAACACTGCATTCTTGAAGTCGATTGCAAAGTATTTCACACTCGTGCAGTAACTTCGAATTTGCAATATTTGCATGCTCCATTCTCTGCTTTTCCTTTTGAAGAACCCTCTGAAAAGTGCAAATGCAATATCAGTCTAAATTCCTTATGGTAAGTATATTAAACAACACCTAGAACAAATGGGTTAGTCACTCTAGTAATCAGGAGTAAAGGGGGGAAAAAAAAACTTTACAGACAATTGTTTTTTTCCCATTTAATTGGATTTAGTTTGGTCTCATTTCTAATTCATCAAATCAGTTGTAAAATCCACGATTTTTCACCATTTGTTACATTCAAAAGAAAAAAAGCAGTTTCCAGTCAGTGTGCAAACTTTTAGATTGTGGGGAGCATCAAGGAGAAAAGACATAAAAAGGTTCAACTTGGGAGAGTTATTACAAAGTCTCTGAGTGCAGTGGTCAAGAGTTTTGGGGAAAGAGAGAATTTAGCACATGATAAGAGGAAGTTTATAGATGTTAGATATATGGGCATCCAAGTCTTCTCTTTTTCACCTCGTTTTAAGCCCTAAAACTCTCCCTATTAGTTGTTGGACATATTTTATATTTCAGGAACACACGACATTTGCTGGGGTTTATTTTTTCTGTTTTTTATTTTATAAGTCCCTAAGATCCGCGTGTACAACTTACACATAAGACTGCCATACAAATATGACTTCAAAAGAATTAACGTTACTTTCATTGTAATAGGAACTATAAGAAAATTCGGTTTTAATAAACTTAAGCTCTAAAGAGAAACAATTCTAAGTATTCTGAATTCTGAAAGAAAAGGCTGAAATATTTACTAGAAATTGACACAAGAAACTTTGTTATGAAAACTAAAATAAGTTGAACAGCTCACTCCATATTAGAAGCCCTCTGGATTTCCTCTTTCCCCAAATGATTTAAAGAACTTTCTGGTAATTATTCCACGTTGCAATTAATTGTATTTTTCACATAGGAGAATAGTATAAAAAGAACTATATAGTGAAGGAGTAAATTACCTCTATTTCTAGCTTTTCTTTCATCAAGCGGCTAAGCTCCTGCTTCAAATCTGACTGAGAGCTTCGAAGAGATTTGACTTCTTTAACGAGAAGCTTCACATCTGCTTTTGATTTCACTTCTAACTCTTCATGCTGTTTATGCAAGTTCTCAAGCTGTTCCCTAGCAACATCCAACTCCCGCAGCAACATTTCGTTCTCCTGAATAATTGATATTTTTGACGACTCGGCATGAGCCCTTTCAGCCTGGAACATTTACAGACATCATTTGCTAAAGCTTATGAATAATTCAATGCTAGTGAGGCAATATGTTTCTATTAGTAGAAACAAACCTGTTCATACTTCAATTTCAGTTCTGTCTCCAAGCACTGCTTCCGAAGTTCCTCCATATCCCACTGCATTTGAGTAAATCTTTCCTTTTCATTCAAAACTGCTTGCTGCATGTTTTCTTTGCAACTCTCCCTGGTAGTTTCAAGTTCCACTTCCAAATCCTTTACCTACAAGGAAAATCCCTCAAAAATCAGTTTTATGCACTGCATTTAGGTTTTCATCTATTTATTGCTAGGACAGCACATTCATATTTAAAAAACTAACAGCATTTCATATCTGAAAAACTATATAAATTATGGTTACATATTCTATCACATAGATCAAGATCAACATTCTCACAAACGTAATTATAATAACAGGAACATTCCAAGAACATGGATATTGAATCAACGAGAAATATTGCATCAAATCAGCTGGGATTACATCAAGGTCATATTACTTTATTTGGTGATACCTTTGTTGTCAAAAATTGTCTCACAGCAACTTCCTGATTTAATCTTGCTAATAGATCCTCCATGTCTGTTTTTGCAGTGGCTAATCTCTGCTGCATGGTATTAAGAACCCTATTTAATTTTAGACGCTGATCAGATGGTAGAGCAACTAGTGACTTCCTGGGAAATTGTGAATCAGAGCTGACAAGAGTGTCCATGGTTCTAGAAGCTTCATTGCCCTCGGGATGGTCAAGGAAGCCATCACCAAACAAATTAGACATGCCAAAAATTGATATTTCACTGGCTCTTACAGAACTTAGGTCACTACCAACACTCTCTGTGGACAGTCTTCGAACATGACCATCCAGCTTGAGATACTCTGATTCATGCAAAAGATCTGCTTCATCCCCTGGAAGGGATTTGGATTTAGCTTTATCTTC
>CP135548.1:4385650-4441534 GCA_032402905.1 Khaya senegalensis | reverse complement strand
AATTCCATGATGAATTTGATATATTACCTAAAGTGCTGGAAGTCAAATCTCCCTTCTTTCTAGTTGTTCAGGTTTGAAACATATTTCCAGTAAATATTTAGTTATTACTTTAATATGATGACATACTTTTGGGGTGTTTTTATATATAAACACTTCAAAAACTTTTTAACAAGACAACGTAAGATATTAGTATTTTGAAATACTACAAATATATCCAACATATTTATGATGTAATATCCAGTCAAGGCATATATATATATATATATATAAAATTGTACTGATTATATTTATGATGGAAACTTGCCTGACAAGGGAAGCCGTTGACATCTTATGACCTAAACCTCTAATTTTGAAGTTTAAGATTATTTGAGGAGACGAAAATTGAAGATGACAAGTGTTTGAAGACATTGATGACTGGATAAGGGCAATCTGGGAGAAAGAATCAGAACACATTAGCCTTCTTTTCCTGAAATTTTGAGAAATTGGGAAAGGCCATTTGCAATTTTAACTTCAATGTTGTAGTTAAAACCAAGTGTCGTATAGAAGTTAGTCCGCACACCAGGAAGAAACTGTTATGCGCTAAATACGGTGATGCCTAATTGAGAAAATTTGACGACTTGAAGGCCATGATCTCAAATGAATCATGAGATCAGTGACTTTCGAGTACATCATTTGATAGGCCTTCAAATCAAAATTCTTTCGAGGATTGGTAGCAACCATTGATTAAGTATTTCTACTCTCACGGGGTATTTGCTTGACATTTGAATGCCCTCAATTCAGAAATGGGTCGACCAGCACTGGAGCAGTTTTGCGGAAAATATAACATCTTGAATTGGAAGCTTAGGGTTTATAACGATTTTTTTATGTGTTTTTACAACCTTGTTGAGATTGTTCGACCATCTGAATTTTTTTTAGCCTTTTCAATTTAATTAATTTCTTGTAATCACAAATTTTATTCTTATTGTTATGATTTATAATTGTTTGTTCATGAAAACTGAAATCACTAAATAAATTTCTAAATTAACACCTTAATCCTACCATAAGCAAATCCTTAAATTCTTAGTTGAGTTCTGACCAACATTTGAGCACAAAAGCACATATGATTCCCAGAGTCCATTGTAAAAAATTATGATTATAAAGAACAGGGTGACGCTGACTTGATATAAATTTCTTTTACCTTTCTCCAGTTTTTAAAATTTTACATGCTTATAAGATTTTATTTATTTTTTCAGGTAGTGCAGATAACGAAAAGACCCATGAAGCACATCATGTGTGATGGTCGAAGATGCCTTGCCCATGATGGATAGCAGAAAGCAATACTGAGGAAGTAATAGATAGCACTGTTCATTCCGACAAGCAAGAAGTGAATGATGATATTATTTGATATGGAACGACAACATCAGGTGAATTTGTCAAAGAAACAACTTTAGATGAGTGGCAAGAAGCCAATCCAAAAGGAAGGTCAGGAAATGCCGCTGGCCGCATGCGACTAGTTCTTGCGAAGCTAATTAAACGTAAATGGTTCTGATTGTTTAAATCATATAGAAAGAAGCCGTGGACGGGAAATTATGTCACCTGCGCAGAAAAAAACTCTTGAGGGGCAGTACAACTGAGTAGTCGCCAATGAAGGATTCAATTAAACTATAGGGGGATGCTTCGACATCCGAAGTTTTAACCAGTCCAGCAACGCTTACTGCCGTGGCTTCCAAGTCACTATCTTATAAAGAAGTAGTTGTTCCACCATCAGGTACGGTTCTAAAGCCATTGCCGTGGAAAGTAGAAGAAGTAAGGGTGGAAAAAACGGAAAGATGTGCAGCATTGCACCATAGACATCAAAGGAGGAGTTGAACAACCAAATCTCTTTGGTTGAGGATGTGGCAGGTGATTGTCAGCAAGAAGAAACTCATGACAGCATAGCACAAGCTGAAACAACTGTAGCAGAAGTTGAGGAAATTCCTTGTCCTTCTAACCGGAAAAGCCCATGGTAAAAAATGGAAAGTAAGCTTTCTGCTGCAGCTTAATCATTCAATCCCAGAGATGTCTCCATGACTCAACCACTGAACTCTGTAGCTGTCACAAGTATTTATGATGTAAGATCCAGTCAAGGTATGTTGGTGGAGCCAGCTGGACCATCGCCTGCTGCCATATTGCCTCTCTGTTACAGAACTAGTCATTCTTACCTGATGAAACAAGGATTTCCAAAATACCGCGCTCCCATTGCGGCAAGAAATGGGTTGGGGCCTTCAACAATCATGAAACCAAGTGCACCTGAGTTTATACCAAGAAGAGAATGGCAAACAAATCTAAAAAACGCATACTCAAATGTTTTGAATGTGACCAACTCTTCAAATGACGCCAGTGAGGCAGAGGATGAGAAACTTGATAAAATATCCAATAATCAAGTCAAGGATAATACCTCAAGAAAGATCAGTATGGAGGCTGAGAAGTCAGAACTGATTCTCCTTAGCTTCATTGTAATGCTCCAAGTCAATCTCCATGTCATAAGAAGAGGTTTGAGCATTCTGGCAATTCTGCAGATGCAATCGCAAATGATAAACTCAGCGCCTCAGTCCAATGATCAAGAACAGCAAAAAACAAGAGATGAAAACGAAAAAAAACGTGGAGATGGCAAAGGAGTTACTTGTCAGAAAAGGTAGAAAAAACCGGCAGCATTTCACTAATGCAGTAACTGAGTTGCACAATCAGCAATCAATTGGTGCTTTTGTTCGTTAAAGAGAGATCGAGCAAAGCAATGGGAATCAGAAAAGGTGGTGTCCTGTTTTTCTTCTAATTTTCATTTGACAAATTTATATGTATCACATGCTTTAACCTTGTAGAAATGGTTGACAAATGGTGAACTTATAATAACATGTGTACAAATCGCTTCGCTGCCTTGTTAAAAGATTTTATTTGATCAATAAAGAAATAATCGATCGATTTTTGAGGAACAAGACTTGCTTTCTTGTTTCTTGCATATTTATTGGCTTCGATTTCCGTTAAATACAAAAAAATTTAGTTTTTCGCACAAGAGAACTGGGTGGTTGTTATTAGTTGAGTCTTTAGAATTTAGAAATTTTGTTTTTGCTTTTCTTGATGGTGGATTAATGAACATGTTTTTGCTTGCTGTTATGCTTTTTTAGAGAAGGTTGGCAATGTAGTGCTTGTTGAATCAATACGTGATAGTAAATACTAATTGAAATTTGCGTTGAAATTAAAAAAACAAACAAAATATCATATGGCTTTAGTTATTAAATTCAGTTGGATAACCATGCTTAGGGTACATTTATGAGTGCTAATGAAAAAGTGCTGAAACTAAAAACTGAAAACAATATGAAGTCAACAAAAACTGGAAACTGAAGCATATGAATTACAAAGTTCAAATAATCATAACACCAATCAATGCACAAGAAAAATAGAGCCGACTATGGCCTAGCATGATTATGGACAACATGTACACATTTCAAAAGCCAATAATAACACCAATCAATACATGTTTCAATGAAATAGAACCATAATCTGCGCCAATATGAGTTAACCCAAAGGATTGCAAACAATCCCAACATGAATGTGACAAAGGATGCACCAAAACTCCAAAAGAATGACACCATATCTATTGCAGTCTCATCTTCTTCTTCTCCATTGGAAGTTGGTACTGGTATTTCTTCGACAATACTAATGCAACTCTTGTTAATTGTCTCACCACAAAGACCAGGATTGCCTCTATAACTATTTTCAGCAAATGTCGCAAACTGCCCTTTGTCTGGAATTTTTCCAGACAAGTAGTTGTATGACAAGTTGAAAGTAGATAAATAGTTGAGCTCTGTCAGTTGAAGAGGAATTTGACCACTTAATCTGTTATGGGAAAGGTCTAAACTCTCTATCATTTTCAGGTTAGAAAAACTCTTCGGTATAGGACCTAACAAAGAATTATGAGACAAATTTAATCCCCGAATTTCTTGAAGTTCTCCAATTTCTGATGGAATTTCTCCTGTCAATTGGTTGCATGACAAATCCAGTCCAGCCATGTAGTTAAGATTGCTACCATTGTAAAATTCATATCTATTCTTTGTCACAAATTCAACTTTTACTCTTTGATCTACTGCTACATGAATATCTCTACCCAATAGCAAGTCAAGAGAGGAATTGTAGTAAGTACCAATTGAACCGCCATCTAATCCCTCATAATGCTCAATTTCAAATCCATACAAATCATCACGTGCCACTTTCCAGAACAAAACATCAGCAAAACATGAAGGTATTGATCCATTAAGTCTATTATGTGAAAGATCTAATATACCTAATTTTTGTAGTTGACACAGTTGATTAGGAATTTGTCCTTGTAGTTGATTGCCACCCAGAAGTAGAACTCGCAGATTTGAGAACTTATTGATCTGAGGAGGAATTCTACCTGAAAAATCATTATCTCTCAAATCTAGAGTCATTAATTTGGAGCTTCTAAACAAAGAATTTGGAATTGACCCTCCCAAAGCATTCTTTTGCATATAAATGTGCTCCATTGACGAAAGATTCAAGGTAGACGCCATGGACCCAGACAAATTATTTTCAGAGACATCTAGAATTATAAGACCTTCAAGATTGTTGAGTTGGACAGGAATATTACCTTCCAAAAGATTTTTTGACATTAAAAGAACTCTAAGTCTTGAAAGGTTACCAATCCAAGAAGGAATATGCCCCGATAACTTGTTATTGGATATATCTAAGACATTTAATGCAGTGGAATTCAATAATCCATCCTTAATTTGGCCACTGAAATGATTATTGTCCAAATATAACCACTGCAATTTTGTCAAGTTCATATATTTGGGATACATTTTCCCACAAAAACTATTTTCAGATAGATCTAACCACCGTAGTGAGACGCAACCAGTGAAAAGCAGTTTGGATAATCTTCCAGAAAAATTATTTCTAGAAAAATCCATTAAAAAGAGTCCTTTCATCTCAGCTACTGAAGAAGGAATGTTGCCTTCGAAACTATTTTTGGACATATCCATATACTGCAACTTTGGAAGGATGGTACCAATATTTTGGGGGATTTTACCAATGAAACCGTTACTAGAAAGATCCAAATGATGCAAATCATGTTTGGAATTAGGAAGTTGGAGAATTCCTATGAATGAATTGTTCTTCAAGCACAAAGCTTCTAATTTTGTGTTGTTTTGTAACAACCAAGTTGGAAAATTTCCAACCAACTTATTATGAGAGAGGTCAAGGAATCTTAAGTCATACTGGTGTAGAAGAAAACTAGGAATGATTCCATTTAAGTTACAATAGGATAAACCCAAGACCTTCAATTGAAATGTAGGCAGCCAATTTTCGGTCTTCAGTTGTAACCTATTGTTTTGTGTTGAGAGTTGCAAGACCTTAAGCTTTGAATGATTGGCCAATGAACTAAATGAGAAACTTCCTTCAAAGTTGTTGCCAGAAAGATCCAAAAATTCAAGAGATGTGAGGTTTGCAACAACATATGGTAAGCTTCCACTTAATTGGTTGTAAGAAATATCAAGAACCTTGAGGTTAGTCAAGTTGTTGAGACATTGAGGAAGACTACCCGTAAAATTATTTTCTTTGATATCCAACTCAACAAAATTCTTCAACTCACATATTCCTGAAGAATTTAAAGAAAAAAGATCAAAAACCATATAAGGGAAATAGACACAAGAATCACAGAGTTATTTTTATTCGTTTTAGGTGAAATGGCTTGTGCACTTTATAGTGTCACTAGTTTTCAATTTTCTCTAATTATTTGGTTGTAATTAGAGAGTAGTTGACTAAGTTTTTTTTATATTAAAAAATAATTTTATTTCTGTTGCAGAAATATTTTGAAGTTTTTTCTATTGGTATTGTATGGTTTAAAACATACTTGATTTATTTTTAAAAAATTCATTTTTATTTATTTCATAAGTAAAATAAGTAAACAAGTTATATTTTAGATAAATAAATAAAATTTATTGAAAGTGTTTGACAATTAAATAACTCGTAGATTTTTATTAATAGCTAGAGTAGCATAAAGATTATACTTGTACAAACTTTTACACAAGGTTCATTTGTATTTTTTAATATCCTAATTAAAATAAATTAGACATGTATGATTTCAACCATGTTAATTAAACAAAATTTTAACCTAGTTTACACGTTTATTCAATAGAATATAGTAGTTTATAAATTATTAAAATAAAATATTTAAATAATCACTAAATCAGTACAAAATGTTAAATTTTACCTTGACTTTCTAACGAACCATTTATAGTATTCCCACTTAGATCTAGTGCTTTCAAATTTTTTAATTTTGATAATCCTGCACCAAAATAGAAGAAACGATAGGGTTTTCTTTTTAAGTAGGTAGAAAACTATAGCTATGCAAAAATTAAAAAAGAAAAATAGTAAGAAGAAGAAGAAGAAAAAGAAGAAAAAGAATGCCTATCCCATTTATTCTATTTTAGCTTAGATATAACACTTAAAGATTTCTCAAATTTAATAATATTGCACCAAAAAAATAGACTAAAATTTACATTTTTATTAAGACACTATTAGTAACTTAACAATTTTTTTTTGTTGTTTACTAGAAATTGATTTTCTATTGTTCTTAATTATCAAATAAAAAAAAATATTTTTGTTATTTTGAAACTTTTTCGCAAAGAAGTTTGAAAAAAGCCAACAAAGCGATCAAAAAGTCACACCATAAAAGAAATGGGGAATCATTTAGACATTCAATTTTCATCTTTTAATATGTACACAATTAAGTGTAAATGTTAAATTTTATCATTGAAAAAGAAATTATCTTAATCTTAGATACCTTTTTATTTATAACTATAAATAGGTAAACTAAACTTCAATTTCTTAAACTCACACATTACCTAACTCAGTTCCGGATCCTTTTATATCATTATAACTTAGATCCAACACTTCCAAATTTGTCAAATTTAGTAATCCTGCAACAAGAAAATTAAAATAAAAAAAAACAATTGTCATTTATAAGACAATTAAACAAATATTATAGCATATAAAATTGGTATATTAGTAAACAAATATTGTATTATATTGTAGTATATAAGATTTAATACTTATTGGACACTATTTTATCTATCTTAATAATAATACTTTATAATATAATACAATCCATCCTACCTCATATATTTTATTATTTTAATTTTTTAACATAAAATAAGTATAATATATTTAACTAAAGTAAATTTTGTATAGTAAAAATCTAAATAAATATTTATCATTTTTTCAAACTTTCATTGTTCTAGTCAAAATCCTTTTTATGGTAATATTTATTGTGATAATTAAATACTTAAACATGCAACTTTAATTCTACAAATTTAATATATTACCTAGCCTTGGTGCAGATCCTTCTATAATATTGTAACTTATATCCAAAACTCTCAGTTTTGTCAAATTTGCTAAACCTATAACAATAAAAAAATATTTATATTAAGATAATTAAAAGAAAAAATAATATAAAATAATTACATTAAAATAAGTACACACTTGATTTTCATTAATTTAAAATAAGAAGGTTACCTAACAGCCCACTTATTGCATTACCCATTAGATGCAACTCTTCCAAGTTTACTAAATTTTCTAATCCTGGACAAAAAGGGAAAAAAGAGAGAGAGAGAGAGAGAGAGACAGTAATCAATATGGATTAATTAACTCAAATTAATTATTAAAATATATAAAATAATACAATCCATTTTAACTCAAATACTTCAGTATTTAATTTCTTTTAGCATAAAATAACAATCTTTTATGTCAATAAATTATTAAAAATTTTAACTTGCTGGTTTATTTAGTTTGTTAGCTTTATACTAAAAACAATGATATTTTTTAGATACTTATTGTTAGTTTATTTAATTTTTAAATAAAAATAAGAATACCTTATTCTAACTAAATTTTATCATTAGAAAAGAAATTTAAAATGTTAAATTTTATCATTAAAAAAGAAATGATCTTAGTGTTATATACCTTTTATTCCATTCAAACTTAGATCAAAACTTTCATTTTTGTCATATCTATTAATCAAATAAATTTATGTTATGATAAATTTTTTATACATGTTTTCCAAAACATTCTTTAAAAAATCATTCAGTATAGTAGTTAGAATTTAAACAAATATTTATTATTTTCAAATACATGAACGTGTAATTGTAATTATGCAAATTTAAATATTACCTTGCCTTGTTGTGGATCTGTTTATTCCATTCAAACTTAGATCAAAACTTCTAATTGTGTCAAATAATTTTGTTATACAATGATTAAAATTTATGTTATATCTCTAAAAGTATACCTTGATTCGGTTCGAGACCTTCAATTTCGTTTTCCTGGAGAATCAAAGTGGTAAGCGAAGTTAGTGTATTTAAATATGGTAATACACTCTCGTCGAAGTTATTAAGACCAACATTCAACATCTTCAGCTGCTTCAAACTCCCAAACCTGTCATAATTAGCTGCAAAGGCATGTAGTAAGTTTTAGCCATACTGAAATTGAGAAAGTCATTTTCGCGAAGGAAATACATATACCTTTATTCTCATCCCATTCATCGAAGTAATTTCCATATAAATCAAGACTTTGCAATTCTTGAAAAGGAAGAAACAATGAAAAATCTAGAACTGAATATCCATTGAAATAGGTATAATCGTTGATTATCCTTGTTTGGTTGAGTGAGAGCTCCTTCACTTGTCGTGTGGTGGCGTTGCATTGAACTCTCTCCCAACCACAACAATCAGACGTTGGATCATCAACCCATGATGTAAGAATATCGTCTGCATATTCTTTGTCACTGACTGATATAAAGAAGCTCTTGATTTTTAACAGACCAATTCTCTCTTTTTCTAAGCAACCTTTGTATCCGTCTATCTGAAACAAAACTATTAAAATCAATGATACTAAGAACTTGACGAAGAAAGTTTCCATGGGAAGATGACAACCTTTCATTTGCTCTCAAAATGCTTCACTCTTTGGAGTATAACTTGGATTGGAATGTTAAGAGGAATGATTCGTTATATATAGAAAAATATATCACAATCCTGCTTATATCATAGACTTCCAATTTGATTATCGTGACTATCGTGACGAGTCCAACATCAAATGTAATTATTGTGATTTGACAAAAAAGAAGATATAAAAATTGACAGAAGGACAAAATTTTCTCCATCACTTAGTTGAATTTTCTTTGAATGAGCTTATGAATCAAGAAATGCACTCAATCAATTTGATGGAAAAAAAAATGCTTAGATTGACTTGATTGACTAACCTTAATGATTAAGCCTGGTTGGAATTACACATGGAATGAATAACTAGTGATGAAAGAATCGATTCATTCTCCGTGTGGAAAATAAAAGTTGACTGACTTACAAATTAAGCAAAGTCCATCAACTCCATTAAATTTCTTTATTTATATATTAATAGAGGCAGTCATAAGCTTAGTCGTGCTCAAGGAAAATGAAAATTAATTTGTTTGGCAGATCGCAATATGGATAGTGGAAGTGAAGCCATTTTCCAGTACGCTTGTCTTCGACGACAGCCGTTTCCTTTGTTCGTTCCTTGATTTGATCACAAATGTGAAATGATATGCGTGTTAATAATTAACAATTATGTGATGCTTGTTCTATAAATTTATTATTTCCTCTAAATGAAATTAAAAGAGAAGTAATTAACAGCATCTTACTCAGTAAAATCGAAATAGTAGCAGCATTCATCTACTCCAAACCAGAGAAATATTTTAAGCCTTTCTCAAGCAGTATAGTTCAAACTTGGAAAGAACAGAAAAGAAATAGAAGAGATATAAATCATTTATTTAACTTATAATTGTCAAACTAATGAAGAGATTCAAGGGAAGTTTAAAAGTACTCAAGAGAGACTTACATTTTGAGTCTACCTACTATGTGTGGTGTAAATTCTATAATTTATTGACGTTATTTTATTTTATTTTTGTTAGTTTTATGATGGAATTAATAAATAAAGATGAATTAAAATCACTAATAACTCCATACCTTATTGAACGTGAATTAATAATTAAATAATTCTTAATCAAGATTCCTGCAAATAGTAGTCCTCTGTATAATAATAAACCAAAAAAAAAAAACCCCTTAAACATTTCATCCCTTTTTCTCATTTCATTCATATATCAATCTTTCAGTTGTTATATAATTCCTGAATTATCCTGTTCATTTTTCATTATTGATAATTTGTTCGCCATTGCCACAAGTTCAGCTTACTTTGCTTTCTTAAAGAAGCCTATGCAGCTACTTTGTAAATAAATTCGGAAAAGTATTTGGTTGCACCAACATTAATATTTAATACTTAATTCCATCCCATAGCAGCTGTAACTTTAAAATCACATCTAAATATCATACGAAGTTATGGTATACAAATTCCATGAGACGTGAATACTCTCAGTTCCGTATTGAAATTTATAAGCAACAGTGACATTAGCTCTTTGTGTGACTTTGTGAAAAATGAATAATGGAAATCTGATTCTCAACAAGCATTCCGCAGAAAGCCAAGCCAAAATAGCTACCGTACAAGATTATTTATCGGACTTAAAAATATATACCTTTGGTAATGTATTTTCAATTACTTTGCTAGAGAAGAAGATTTGCAATGTATGAATTCTTATGTAAGAAATATCAATTGAAATATTTATCCACAATGGAAAATAAAATATGTTGCGTTTGAGTTCTTAAGCTGAATTGCTAACCATATTTAGTCACCCAGATTCAGTTTTTATGTTGAATAATTAACAGGAAAAAAAATGTTTTGGTAAATTATAAGACTATTACGACTGAATGTATAATGTTTGGCTATACTAGGTATTGTAAAAGTATTAGAATTGAAGTTCTTCTAAATTAAATGCAAACATTTAATAGTCTGCACTAATATGAGTTTACCCAAAGCAATTGCAAACAATCCCAGTATGAATAGCAGATACTTCCATTTCATCTTCTTCTCCCCGATAGGAAATTGTTTCGGTTATTTCTTCTACATTGATGCAATTCTTACTGACTGCTGAAATGATTGTAGTCCAAATATAAACACCACAGTCGAGTGAATTTCCACTTATTCAAGGTTGTGAAATTTGCAATAATAGATGGTAAATTTTCACTAAGTTCGTTGTCAGAAATTCTAAGAACTTTGAGAGGAAGCTGACTCCTAAATACAAAAATTATTCACTACTTTTTATTGTTTTGGGCTAAAGGGTAGTACAATTTATTATACGCACATTTAGTATAACTGGTTTTTTTTTAATAACCTATCTAGAGTAAAGCACACCATGATTTTAAGTATGTTACTTAAGCAAAATATTTAACCCGCATCCACTAGTAATTTATACACTTATTTGACACAATAGAGTAGCTAAACTAAAATAATTAATGAAAATATTGAATTTTTATTTTTGAATACTCAGAAAATTTAATTGTACAAAATGTTTAATTCTATGTCAAGCTTCTAAAGAAGTGTTTATCTCCCAGACACTTAGAGATAATACTTTCAAGTTTCTAAATTTTGATAATTCTGCACCAAAAATAGAAGAAATGTAAGATCTAGTGCCTTCAATTTTCTAAATTTTGATATAAAAAAAATTATATGCAATGGATTTTTTTAACGTAACCCACTTATTCTATTACTGTTTAGATCTAACATTTCAAATTTCTCAAACTGATAATTCTGCAAAAAAAAAAAAATGGAAGTAACAAAAACTTTTATATATATATATATGGGTTTTGTTCACAAATAAAATGTTTATCAGTAATTATCAATTATGCCATGCTGGCTATATAAATTAATTATTATATTTAAATGGAATTAAATTGACGTGGCAGAATTTATCCGCTCTAGATTAGATAATTAAAAGAAAAAATTCAAAAGAAGCTTGAAGTAAAGAGGGAGAAGAGACTTGCCTTGTGAGTCTATGTACTTGTGTCTAAACTATATAATATTCTTAATTATAATAGGATTTTATATCTTTTTCTCATTTCATTCTTTATTGATCTTTCATTTTTTTTTTTTTAATTATCTTGTTCATTTTTCATTATCTTTTGATCAATGCCATAATTTGTTTGCCATTGCCATAGGTTCCGCTACTTTGCTTTCTTAAATAAGTCTACGCACCTGGATTAAAAATTGGCGTCTGAAAGAAGATGAAATTTGTATTCCCATGAGAAAAGACAAAAGACCGAACCGCTACCATTCTCAATTTTATCTATACGAACAAGGCAAAACCTTTTTGCACAACTGTTGAAACAAGTTAATTTTAACTGAAACTTGAAAGTAATGGTACAAATATTATTTAAGCTATTTTCAGCAACTAGTGAGAAGAAATGAAAACAAAATTCTCCCCAAAAATTATTTTTGAACGAATTCTAAAAAAAAAAAAAAAAGAAAAAAAAAAAGTTATTTCGTCTCATTTATTGAAGAGGGTAACTATCGCCTTAGAATTATTTTTTGGACATATCTATACACAAAAATTTTGGAAGGATACCCTCAAGTCTAGAGAAATTGTTCCTAGAAACATCTAGGTGAAGCAAATCTAGCTCAGAATTAGGAAGATGGAGAATTTCTACAAAATATTGATATGATCCTTCCAAAATTGTTGTATATAGATATGTTCAAAAATAATTCTGAAGGTAATGATCCCTCTTCAACAGGTGAGGTGAAAGAATTTCATTTACTAAATTTGCCTTGTAACAATTTTAAATGCATTTTCTCACTCAATTCATTAGCTAATCATTTAAAACTCAACGTCTTCCAAGAAGGATCACGTTACAAATGGAAACTAAAAATTGCCTTCCTACATTTCAATTGAAGGTCCTCCAAATATCCCAAGAACGTGAGATTCGATCATGACAATCGAAGGTAAGTTTCTACTTAACTAATTTGATGAACTATATCAAAAATCTTGAGACGAGTCAAGTTATTGAAGCAATCTTCGCATCCATCTATCTGAAACAAAACTTCTAAAATCAACGATACTAAGAACTTGAGGAAGAAAGGTTCCATTGGAAGATGAGAACCTTTGTTTGCTCTCAAAAAGCTACAACCTCAAAATTAAAACGTGATATGTAATTAACGTAATGAGAAATGATTCAGTATACAACATCATCACAATTGTATGATAGACTTTCAATTTCATTGGTTGAGGAACAGCAATCACTCAATTGATTACGCACACCCCCCACCCACCCACCTCAAGTGGAAATGTATTACTGAGTCAAGTCCGAATTCCGACACCAAGTCATCACAATTGTTTTCCTCGTCAACGTCTCAGTAAATTTAATATAATAAAAACACAAATGAAGTTTATTCAATCAGTTTGTCCAAATTTGTTGGATTTTCTTCATATCAGTTAAAATCCAACCGAACAAAGACTTCAACATAATAAACTTAATGCAAAAGATTGACTTACGTGATTGATTCAATTAACTTAAAATTACATGGGCAATGATCCGTTAGGAAACCTATTTATTCTGAAGTAGAAAATAAAAGAGAGAATAATTTATTCCATTTTCCACAACTCCTACTGATCTATCTTTAAATTAACTATTTATTCCATTTAATTTTCTTATTACATCATTTATCATTACCTCTCATTGTTTGCTTATTTAATTAATTTAGATTAACCACCAAATATCTTAGGAAATTATTTGTGAACATGAGTGCTACGCAGATATATCGCAAAAAAAAAAAATCCGATCATTTATTCTATTGTAGATCAGTTGATGCTCTTTGTTTTTTAAAAAAATTAAGTTCGACAACTATGAGATATTTAAGTAAATAAATAAAAAAATTATAAATAAAATTTAAGTTGGATAAAATAAATTGCTGCTAATTAAACCTATTATTATATTGTAGATCCATAATTGTATATAATTAGGACAACAATCTCGATGAGGTTACAGCATCAGTACTGTTTATTTAAAGAAATGCAATTAGTTTGACAGTCAAAAATCAAATGGAAATTAAATTAAATACAGGAAAAGCATAAGAAATTTCCTTTGGGCCGAGACAAGATCCATACAATGTGCTGAGTGACAACAATCAAACATTAGGAGTTTTGAAATGATAAATTACATTGAACAGACTTGTACACGGAGTGAGGTGGGATTTTTCGTGTGTAAAACTTGGAAAAAAGAAAAAGTTTAAGAGACCAGTGTGTCAAGAAAAATTAAATTTGAACTCCCTTAAAATTTAGTGACTAATAACTGGATTAGTTAGCTTGATTAGTTAGTCATTAAGTTAATCAATTAGATTTAGTTATCAAGATTGTAACTGAACAAGGCTCTTGCCCGTGAGATCTAAAGGTTATTAAATTAGATGTGACTTGATTAGTTCACACAAGTTTAATGTTCAGACTTCTTAAAATATGAAGAGAAGAAAATTGAATTTTATCCAATTTACTTGTAAGAAAATTATTCCACTAACTTCAAAGAGATATTAAATCTTATCTCTTGTGGAGTAGAGAAACAAATTAACTTAATTCATAATTTTAAAATTAAACTGGCCAAAGAAATGTTATTATTAGTAATCAATGTTGATCCAGACAAAGCTGATGAAGTCTTGCGATGAATTATTATTATTATTATTATTATTTATTTAGAAAATTATAACTGATATACGTGCACGAGGACATCACTGTTCCATGTGAATTCCTTTTTGGGTTCACTGACGGTATTTGGTTTCAAGTCCTTCTGTTTAAAAATATCAATTTTAGCTAATATCTCAGCAAAGATTTAATTTAAGGTCATACCAACTCCAGATTTATCTCTAACTTCCAAAATTTTTACTGAATGTTTTAAGACAATCAGTCTTCTATTGTTCTCATATGAATAGGTAGTGAAAGAAAGAAAAATATTGTTGGGTTCAAAGTCAATGTTTGATTTGAAGTCTTTCTTTATCCGAGATATCAATTTTAGCTATCAATTTTGAGTAATACTTTTTTTGGGTTTCTCAAATGATGATATGGCATTCATCTATTTATAAAATAACTAATTACTCCATTATAATATCTAATAGGTTAAAACACATTATCACTTAAAATGAAAATAAAGATACAACTTAAAAGATTTTAATATTGTTAATAAATTTTTATGAACAAATTAGTAATTAGATCTAATTTAACAAAATCTCATGTATAATCAATCATTTATTCCAAATTCGGTGTAATCTATGACCCAAATAGTTGAGGTAAATGTTTTAGTTTATACATTTTTAATGTTTGAAGAACAAGTCTAACCTCATTTTCATACTTCACAGTCTGTAAACTTAAAAATTTGATAATATGTCTACTAATTTATTTCATGCTCTCATAACACTATGATATAACATTATATGACCGACTTGACCTCATTTCACTAACACATAAATACAATAATGTGATTTTCTACATCAATCATTCTAACAAATTTGAATACCTTTTAGCTCTAAACAAAATAAACACAAAATTGCCATGCAACAGAAAAGGGGAATGTTGTGCTTAACGTTGCATCAATTCTTAAGAAAGAAATAGGAATTGAAATTGAATATGCTTAAAATATATTGTTGTTTGAGTTCTTAATTTCCGATGGCTACAGAAACTGAAACAGAAACATATGAAGGGCAAAGTTCAAATAATCATATAAGAAAGATACGGTCGCCACTATCGCCTAGCATTATCAAGGACAAAATATACACATTTAAAAAACCAATAATAGCACCAATCAATACATGCTTCAATCAAAAGAAACCATAGCTTGTGCCAATATGAGTTAACCCAAAGGACTGCAAACAACCCCAATACGAATATGAGAAAGGATGCACCAAAACTCCAAATGAATGACTCCTTGTCTATTGCAGTCTCATCATCTCCTCCTCCGGTGGAAATTGGTATTGGTATTTCCTCTACAGTACTGTTGCAACTGTTATTAATTGTCTCGCCACAAAGACCAGGATTGCCTTTATAACTGTTGTCACCAAATGTGGCAAACTGCCCTTTGTCTGGTGTTGGCCCAGATAAGTAGTTATATGACACATTGAAAGTAGATAAATAGTTGAGCTCTGTCAGTTGAAAAGGAATTTGACCACTTAACTTGTTGCAAGAAAGGTCCAAGCTCTCTATCATTTTCAGGTTGGAAAAGCTCTTCGGTATAAGACCTGATAATGAATTATGAGGCAAATTTAATGCCCGAATTTCTTGAAGTTCTCCGATTTCTGATGGAATTTCTCCGGCCAATTAATTGCATGACAAATCCAATCCAGACATATAGTCAAGAATGCTACTATTGTAAGATTCATATCTATTCTTAGTCACAAATTCAACTTTTACTCGTTCATCTACTACTCCATGACTGTCTCCATCCAGCGGCAAGTCAATAGTGGAATTGTAATATGTTGAACCAACCTCAAAGCCTAAACCTACTGGATACTTAATGTCGAATCCATACAAAACATTGTTTTCCACTTTCCAAAACAACAGATCTTTAAAACATGAAGGTATTGATCCATCAATTCTATTACGTGAAAGATCCAATATACCTAATTTTCGTAATCGACACAGTTGATTAGGAATATGCCCTTGTAGATGATTCCCTCCCAATAGTAGAACACGCAGATCTGAATACTTATTGATTTGATGAGGAATAACTCCAGAAAAATCATTCTCTCTTAAATCTAGAGTCAGTAGTGTCGAGCTTCTAAACAAATAATTTGGAATTGACCCCCCCAGAGCATTCTTTTGTACATAAATGTGCTCCACTGATGGAAGATTCAAGGAAGATTTAATGGACCTAGACAAATTATTTTCAGAGATGTCTAAAATTTTAAGAAATTCAAGACGGTTGAGTTGGATAGGAATATTACCGTCCAAAAGATTTTTTTGACATTAAAAGAACTTCAAGCCCTGAAAAATTACCAATCCAAGAAGGAATATGACCACTTAATTGGTTAGTGGATATATCCAAGACACTTAATTTAGTAGAATTCAGCAATCCATCATTGATTTTCCCACTAAAATGATTGTCACCCAAATATAACCACCCCAATTGAGTCACGTTCATATATTTTGGAAAAACTTTCCCATAGAAATTGTTTTCAGACAAATCTAACCACCATAGTGAGATGCAATCAGTGAAAAGAGGTTTAGATAATTCTCCAGAAAACTTGTTTCTAGAAAAATCTATTAAAATGAGTTGTTTCATCTCCGCTATAGAAGAAGGAATGTTACCTTCAAAACTATTTTTGGACATATCCATGAAAACCAATTTTGGAAGGATAACACCGATATTCTGTGGGACCTTACCACTGAAATTGTTATTGGAAATATCGAAATGAATCAAATCAAGTTTGGAATCAGGCAATTGGAGAATTCCAGTGAATGAGTTGTTTGTCAAACGCAAAACTTCTAATTTTGTGTTGTTATGTAACAACCAAGTCGGAAAATTGCCAACCAACTTATTGTGAGAGAGGTCAAGGGTTTTTAGACCATGCTGTGATAGAAGAAAATTGGGCATGGATCCGTTTAAGTTGCAATTGCGTAAACGGAGGACTTTCAACTGAAATGTAGGGAGAAAGTGCTTTTCAGTTTTGACTTGTAACATGTTGTTTTTCGTTGAAAGAATGAGGACTTTAAGGTTTGAATGATTAGCCAATGAATTGAGCGAGAAAATATCCTCAAAGTTGTTGTAAGAAGAATCCAAATATTCGAGGGATGTAAGGTTTTCAATAACAGATGGTAAGTTCCCACTAAACTTGTTGAAAGAAATATCAAGAAGTTTGAGACGAGTCAAGTTGTTGAGACATTGAGGAAGATGACTTGTAAAACTATTTATTCGGAGATCTAACTCAACAAAATTTTTCAATTCACATATTCCTGAAAATTTTGAAAAAAAAAATTAATAAAAACAATATAAAAAATATGGACACAAGAATTATTGACTACTTTTGACTATTTTGAGCCAAATGAGTTTTACGATTTATTATGTGGTCATTTAGTATGTTTATTTTTTATTTAATGACCAATTTAGAGTAAATGATAGCATGCTTGATTTTAAGTATGTTATTTAAACAAAATATTAAACCTAGTTTATAGACTTATTTGACACAATTTAGTAGTTTGAGGATCGATTGGTCTCTAAACTAAAATAATTAATGTATATATTGAATACATAAATTCAGTACAAAATATTAAATTTTATCTTGACCTCCAAAAGAGCTGTTTATATCGTTCCCATTTAGATCCAGTACTTCCAAGTTTCTAAATCTTGATAATCCTACACACCAAAATGGAAGAAATGATGGATGTTTTAAAAAAAAATGCAGAAAACTTTTTTATGCAAAATTGAAACCTGTAAGGGATCCATGCATTTAATTCTAATGTAAATTCAAAACTTTCAGTTTTGTCAAATTTATTAATCCTGCAACAACATAAAAATAATAAAATAATTATAAAAAGAATAAGAATATAATAATTAGTACGAAAAAATTATGTGAAAAGGTTTTCTTACCTAACCCACTTATTCTATTATCCCTTAGATTTAACACTTCAAATTTTTCAAATTTGATAATTCTGCAAATAAAAAACAAAAATTATAAATTAACTCAATAATTTATTATCATTTTTCTCAGCTGAAATTGGTTTTCCATCGTTCTTAATTGTCAAAGAAAAATAATTTATTCTTGTAATTTGAAGCTTTTGCACAAAGAAGTTTGGAGAAAGCCACTAATGTACTCAAAAGGTCACAACACGATAGAAATGGGGAATAATGTAAACATTCAATTTTCATCTTTTAATAAGTATAAAATTAAGTGTACAAAATGTTAAGCTTTACCTTGGCTTCGAAATTAACCATTTATATTATTCCCACGTAGATGCAATTCTTTCAAACTTCTAAGTTTTGATAATCCTGCACCATAAAAGAAGAAATGATCTTAGACACGTTGTTTTTTTCATAATTATTAAACCTCAATCACCTTTATATAATTCTACAAATTTAAATATTACCTAACCCAGTTTCGGTTCCCTTTATATTATTCCCACTCAGACGCAGAACTTTCAATTTTGTTAAAGTTGTTAATCCTGCAAAAAGAAAAAAAAAATAGGTAAAAAGAAAAAGAATATGATAATTTGCTATCTTTCTTTTACATAAAATAACAAAAGGATAAATGTTACCTATCCTTACAAATGGTCTAAAATAATAAAATTTCAAAATAAGATAAAAAAAAATTATAACAAAACGAAATAGAAGTAACATCAAAGAATAATAAGAAGCGGACGTTACAGTTATACAAGAAGAATAACAATGTATCACTTTAAAATAAGTGCCTACACTTGATTTACATTAATTTAAATTAAGGTTACCTAGCAGCCGTCTTATTCGATTACTAGCTAGATCCAACTCTTCCAAGTTTATTAACTTTGCTATTCCTGCACAGAAATTTGAAAAAAAAAATAGACAAAGAGAGAGAGAGAGAGAGAGATGCGATAGAGATTTTAGAAATTGGATATAAGATTATTAAAACTAAATTGCATGGCATATATGAAAGTATACCTTGATTTGGCTTAAATTCTTCAAATCTATTCCAACGAAGAATCAAAGTGGTAAGTGAAGTGAATGCAGTCAAATATGGTAATACACTGTCGTTGAAGTAATTGTTTCCAAGATTTAATATCTTCAACTGCTTCAAACTCTCAAAGCTATTATAATTAGCTGTAGGGGAATGGAGTATTATTAATCCAAAAGCTTTTGTTTTCTTCCCGTTTTGTTCTTGTTGAAATTGAGCTTTAAATTTTCAATTCAATAAAAGTATGCAAATTATCAAAAGCCAAAGAAAAATGAGACATTTTTTTTTTATATTTTGAAGAAATTGCAAAAAGAAATTTTAGTACTACTAGAATGAGGAATTCACTAGCGCAATAATTATGAACAAAAATAAATACATGTACCTTTGTTCTCAACCCAACCTTCAAAGTAATTTGCAGATAAATCAAGACTTTGCAATTCTTGAAAAGGAAGAAACAATGAAAAATCTAAACTTGAATATCCCTTGTAGTTGATTTGACTGGTGTCATTGAGTGAGAGTTCCATCACTCGTCGTGTGGTGGCATTGCATTTAACTCGCTCCCAATCACAGCAATCAGACGTTGGATCATCAATCCAAGAACTAAGAATATTGTTTGCATATTCTTCGTTATTGACTGATATAAAGAAACTCTTAATTTTTAACAGACCAATTCTCTCTTTTTCCCAGCAGCCTTTGTATCCAATTATCTGAAACGAAACTATTAAAATCAACGAAAGTAAGAACTTGAGAAAGAAAGTTTCCATTGGAAGCAGACAACCTTTCATTTGCTCTCAAAATGCTTCACTATTAAAATTATAATGTGGATTTGTAATGAGAAATGATTCATTATATATAGAAAAATATCATCAGATCCCTGCAAGATATGCTGGCAATTTGATTNCTATTAGCCTTGATTGGACATGGTTGAATTATCTCAACTGGGTAAAATTTCGTAAGTTTTGCATTCTATTTAAATATCAGCTTTATTTCTTAGTTGAGTTCTGTCCAACATTTAAGACTTTAGAATAGAATGATGCTAACATGTCGCTGCTGCTGGCTAGATTGAAACCGATCTACAATTAAACCTTCACAACGAATACGAAAATCTGACGGCTATTGATCTGATGAGGAATTGTACTGGAAAATTCATTAATCTGGAGCTCTTAAACAATGAATATAGAATTGAACCAACCAAAGTAATTGATTCATTCTACCTAGAAAATAAAAGTTGACCGACTAACACATGAAGAAAATAAACCAAAAGGACATCAACACTATTTATTTTCTTTATTAATTTATTTAGATTGTCATAATAATAAAATTACAAATTGAGTGAGATTCTAAATTTAAAGCTACAATCAATTGAAGTCGCCTGACTAGCTAGGAGCTTAATTGTCTTTGTCTGTATAAGTTTGATTTGTTATTTTTGCCTCATAATTCCATAATTTTATATGTATTGTAATATTCATTAATTTCATTTTATTAGACAAAGAAAATTGTGATTTCATCAATTATATGTATTGATTCTTTGCTTTGTCCGCACAATTCAAAGAGTCCTAATATTAAACTTTTGAATAATTACATGTATAGAGTTGTTTATCAACTAACTACATACTAAATTAAAATAATAATTTAAAAATTGAATTTCATTTTTAAATATCTTAAAAGTTAAGTTTATAAAATATTAAATTTCATCATAATTTTTTAAAGAATCATTTTATATTAGTCTAACTTACATACATACAGTGTTATTAAAGTTTTTAAATTTTGATATCCTGCACCAACCACCAAGAAATGATTATTGTGATTTGATTGGTTGATAAATATTACATTTAATTTTTTTAAAAATTTTTGTTCATATTTTAAACTTTTTATTACATATTTTAAATTTTATATTAATTATTTTAATTTTTATATTTCATATTTAAAATTTTTTTATGAATTATTTCAAATTTCATATTAATTATTTTAAATTATTTATTATATATTTTAAATTTTACATTCAAAAAAATTAATTATATTGTATATGTAAGGGAGGTAAGGTATATTATATATGTATATTAGCAATTCTCTTAAAATAAAATATTAAAATATAATTATTGTGATTTGACATAGAAGAAAACATAAATGTTAAATTATGTGGTTGAGTTTCTTTCTACGAATTTAAAGTAATCCACTTATTACAATTGAGGAAAAAAATAGTTAAATTAAATCACTTTATTGGTTAAGTTAGTAGGAAAGTATGCGTGGGAAAAAAGTTGACCAACTTAAAAATTTACACCTAGGTTTAGATCTTAGAATACCTAAAGGAAGTAAAAGATATTTTATGCAAAAAAAATAAAAATCAAAACTAGCAAATCCAAATGCATTAAGTTTTATTATGCCTTAGATGAATAAAAAATAATAAATCTTTAACTTATTAGTATAAGCCAACGATAATCAAATTACAAGAATAAATATAATCAATAATTAAAAAAATATTTAAAATAAATTGAATAATGAAATTTGTTAACGAATAAAAACTTTATAAAAAACATCTTTACAAGATAAAAACTTTCGGAACTAATAATAGGAGTTATCAAAATATTCTACTAAAAAAGAAAAACTTACAAACGACAATTTCTTATAAGAACTCTTATAATTCAATCTAAACAATTCTGTTATTCAGAACTCTGAAATTTTATTTTCTTAATAGAATCATCGAACAATATATTCACAAAATTAAAATATCTAACTACCAACAACAATTAAAACTCTAAAAATTTCACAGTTAAATTTGTAGAGAGAAAAAATTTAAAAATCTCTCAAAAAAAAATACTTAATTAAAGCTCACTCATAAAGTTGTAATCTATATTTTCTCTAAAAAAAAAAAAAGAGGTAATGCTTTTAATAAACTCATAAAAAGAAATTTTTGCTCAAAAAACTTAAAAACTCTCAAAATAATTATTATCCTATTAAGTTAAATTTTTTGAATAAATATATATATATGTATATATTCCTTTTCTTTTTTTAAATTATCATTTATGCATACTGTTTAACAATACTATTTATCACCAGAGCACCCATCAAGCGCTGGTCCAGTGCTCATAATTGTACATAGTACGCTGTTCATATATTACTGTTCATGTAATATTCACGTGTCACTGTTTACTTCGCTTGAACAGATTCCAAATATAGGTCGAGGCCCAATTCTCTGTCCCTTATTATTTATCTACTAATTCTATCTAAATACTGATTACTTGATTCATTAAATACTGTTCAAATATACTGTTTGCATTTATTTTTCATCAATTTAATCATATGGACACGCAATAAATTAATATAAAATATAAATTTAACACGACTGACTAACAAAAGGTCATAGTTCCGTGATATACACGTTTTGAATTATTTGTGAGACTAATATTTTCTAATACACTTGACAACTGCAATATGATTATAAATAGTTAAAGTGAAGCCATTTTTTCAACACGCTTGACTTGCAATCTACGACTAGTTGAGTTGCAATATGATCATGGATAGCTAAAGTGAAGTCATTTTTCCAGTAAGCTTGACTTATTCCATGACCAGCATTTGCTTGACTTGGTCCGTGGAATATATATATATATATATTTAAAAGTTTAAAACTATATAAAAAAAAAAAAAAAGAAAAGAAAAAACCATCAAATATTTTTATCGTAAATAAAATATGCATATTAATAATTATTAATTATGTTTAGAAGTGGTCAAAGGTCGAACCAGTTCATAAACAGTACAGGCTCAGCTGTGACCCGGCCTGCTATGAGACCAGGTCGAGCCAGAAAACAAGAGTCCATTGCATGCTGAGCTAGGCCAAGACCCATAGCTAACCGAGCATCGTCCAAGCCCATTTATATATATATATATATATTAAATAATTTTAGCCCACAACCCATTTGACCCATTTATTTTAAGTCAATTTAGCATACAACTTACAACAATTAAATAAATTTAGATGGGTGAACTTATATCATTGCAATTACAATAAATCCCAACTATATTAACACCTACTAAATTATCTATTATTTACACTCTACAAATTCTATTATTTTACACTATAATTACAAATATTAAAAAATTTTAAAATTATAAATATTACAAAAAAATTTTATCAATAGTGTCATTCCCTATTTTCATTTGGTCATCCCAATCATTATTCTAATTATGAATTCTTTGTTCTGCATCATCACAATCTTTTAAGCATATCATATAATCTAATATATTTGGTGACAATCTCAATCTGAGTTCATTTAGTACCTTATTCCTTGCACTAAAAGCAAACTCTAATAGTATTATGAACTTTAGATAAGTTAGTAGATAATGAGTCATAATTGATAGCACGTGGATTTTCTTTTTACCATTGTAAAATATCAATTTTTTTTCTACATTACAAACTATCAATATTTTTTCAATACTAAATATCAAATTATAATTGATAAAAATATATTTTTTTTGAATTTATTAAGACAAGTAGAAGAAGAGGTACAAGCAGATCTATTAATAATAGTGTTCAAAGATTTTCATAAATAAATATTAGCTATAAGTTCATCACTATACTCATAAATTAGTGTTTATATTCCTCCTATACTATGATAATGAATATAAATAATTGCACTAGAAAAGTTTATTCAGTTCATTACTGTCACAATATATAAATAATACTAGAATATTCTTTCAATATTTTTAAAATTTTTCTTTTATAGTAAAACAAATAATTTTAAACTCAATAACACTTCTATAGAAAGCAAAAATAAAATAATATCAAATAAATTATTTGAAATACAACATAAAATTAGAAAATAAAGACATAAAAATGACAATGTAATATTATAAAATATTTTTAAAAAGTACATAAAATTAAATGTTACAGTCGAATCATTGAAAGTCAATACATTTTTAAATAGAATTAAAAGGAAAGATGGACAAGAAGTAAGTAATGACATCTGACATAATTAAATTAAAATAAAAAAAATAATAAAAGAGATATATTTTATATGATTAATTTAAATTATGATTGTTTAACTAATGAGGAGAGGCAAGTGAGACTTACATTTTAAGTCTACGTCCTGTAACTGTTCTCTTTGTGTAGTGCAACAAACTAGAACTGTTCTCTTTGTATAGTGCAACAAACTATGTAAACAAATGAGGTAGCAATAACGCAACCTTGGTCCTTGGGTCGTCTACTGATAGAAATACCATCTTCTAATTTATCGACAATGATTTATCTATAAGCAATTTACCGAAAAGCCAAGCTGAGCCTCATTTATCATCATTTTTCAGACTTTAATAATAATAATAATAATAACATGACTTAACCTCATCTTATTTCAATGTAAATACAATGTGATCTTTCTACTTTCAGACATTAGTAAAAATTTAACAAGGCTCCCCAAGAAAACAGAAAATGCAACACAAACCAACGTACTCAATCTAAATTATGTGTGTCGATACATCTATTTGAATTTTAGCATAACACAAGAGACTAATATTTTTATGCAAAGTTTATTCATATCACAAATAATTTTTTTTATCTCGTAAAATATATTACATATAATATAACTTTTTTGGATGAATAATAGATATGCACACTGAATTCCAACATGTTTGGTGCATAAAACAGTAGGGTAATTAAATATATGTGATGAATAAAAATAATAGGTTTCGATAGATAGATTTTTCAGAGTTTTTATCTTTTTTTATTTTTTATAATGTTAAAATTATATGTATCATTAATTAATTTGCTTTATAATTTTATACTCAACTTGATTTTTATCTTCAATTCTTTACATAGGATGAGGGAGAAAATATGGTATGATTTTCGCGCATTGCCATGAAATATTATTTAATGTCACTATTAATTTTTTTCACTAAATTACAGTAAAATAATTTAAAAATTAAAAAAATATGATAAATTACTAAATAAATTAAAATCTCAATAAATCAATTAAAATCATTGGGTCCAAGGTATCATTGGACCGTATGTGATGGGTTTTAAATTATTTTATAAAATATTTGTTGAAATTAATATCTATTTATATAGCTCGATGTATAAAATTATATAATTAATATATTATTAAATATAAAAATTTGTATGTATATGTGTGCGAGTGTATAAAATTATATAATTAATATATTATTATATGCGAAAGATGTCTCCCATCATTTGAACTTATTCAACAGGAGGATCCATGATTGCTTATACTGTATAATTTTATTATTTTATTATTATAATTTTTTTATGAAAAAATTGTAAAGATTATAAAAAAGAAAAAGTGAAATTACAAGATAAATTTAAAAAAAATGTACAATACACTTGAATATACTGTAACATTGCCTTTTACTATATAAATAATCTCTTATTCTTTTTTGATATAATAGCTATGTCGAATACCTATTTAGTCTTGCCCAGACTCGAAATTATACATGTTTCCAATTTGGCTTCAGGAGGAATCACTTCCCCAGAAAGTGCTTCTCATTATTCTCTAGAATTTGTGCTTTTTAGCTAGTTGTGAAATTGAAATGTTACTGGTACTATTGATTTATGCAACAAAAAACGGTTGATGTGTCCAATTTTTATCCGCAAAATGGCCCAAGTCAACAAGCAATCAAAATAATTTGCCATAAGGTGGAATTGTACAAAAAATAAAACCACGTGTACCCAAAAGTTTTGGACCATATGATCTTACTTTATTCATTTCAATGAATATACACCAAGTACACCATCAAACTTTAGGGCTGTTTAGGGCTCCACTTATCTAATTTTGGCCTGGTAATCACTTGTCTTCATTCACATTTATATGAACAAAAAAAAATAAAAAACATCAATCCGCAATTGAGTTCCATATACAAGACATGTAAATAATTTGATTAATTAATTATGTGTAGTTTATAATTTTTTTAATATTTATATTTTGAGCAATTACAATATTATTCTCACATCCTCGTAGTAATCGGTTAGTAATTCCTTTATATAATTTTGTTATAAATTATTGATCAACATGCAAACAAACACAATTTTGGGGGATCTTTGTTCTGTGTTTCTTTGCATGTTGGTAGACATAATTTATCCATAGACATTTAAGGATTTTACTATAGGGAGTTAGTGCTTGATCGGTTTCAATAGTTTTTGGCTTTTGATGAGCTTACTGTTGACTCCAATTGTGAATATATCACCTGAAGCTATAGGTTGATGGTCAGTTTGATTTCTACAAGAAAAAAAGTCGATTCACAGATTTTAATTCTTTGGTGAATTGGCTTGCGTTTGAATCTGTGGATGTTTACAATCATCTTGTTCTGATTGCAAATTTCGAAGTGTTCAACGGGTTATAGCTTATAGGTTGTTTGTGAAAACAGAATGTGTCCATGTTTGCTGGATCATGTCATTTCTCTTAGCTGTGCAAATTTGGCTTTTCTATTTTATACAACAGTGAATATAAGCAACTGAATTTTGAGGTGAAACAGGTGGCTAATATGAGAAAAATGTCTGAAAATTTAGAATTTCTGCTTGCTTAAATATGTATGTACTGCAATTGCCTGCTGATTGACGAAAGACTAATCAGTGGAGTTTCAATGTATTTTGAGAATTTTTAAGTTTCCATTGTCAGAGTTAAAACTCTATTGTAGGCTCCTGTCTAATGACTTAAAACTTTTGAGATAAGCAATTAACTAATGTGGTAGTAAAGCCAGTTTAAACCAAGAAGTATTGTCGTCAGATCGCTCACATGATTGCATTTGTATTTGTCAATTTCTGCTCGAATCATGTGACAAGCTTGTTTGGTATTAATCTTGCATATGACTCTATTTGTAGTTAAATTTCGAATTGTTCGTTTGGTTAATGTGTGAGAGTTTTAGAGCTAAAAACTATTATTGGACCCCCTACTTAATAGTATTAGCCTCCATTTAACAGGTAAAATAATTTCATGTAGATTAGAGATGGTCAAAATAAATAGTTGGTCCAATATACATTTCTTTCTCTGTATCTAATTGTCCAATTATTTAAGTTTTAAAATTTTAGTAAGTAAATTACAAAAAACTTTTAACTCTTGTAATAAATTCTCAAAAAATAAAATAAAATAAATTGAAAATTAAATTAAAATATTTTTTTCCCTTTTGATTATGTATCAACAAATAGGTATAGGATTAGAATTAGAGTTTTCTAGGATAGATAAAAAGGTTTGCCACCGATGAAAAATAAATAAATAAATAAAAGAATTAAAGTTGTCTCAATTATGAAGCCACCCATGTTTGGGGACAGAAGACGTATCAATGGCTTATACCACATTTTGCACTCTTAATTAACGACACCTTTGCCCCCATTATCATTTATTGACAGCCTGATATGTTCTTTAATTATTTATGATCATTTAATTTTTTAAATAATCTTCACTAATTACAAAATTTTCCTTATTTTTTAAACAAGCACGTCTGCATAGATTTACTGTACACCAGACAAATTGAAATTCATGCCCAGTTGTGGGTATTTACAATAACAGTGAATCTTTGCACCATTGGGTGCAAAAGCACTATATCATGAATGTAAAATTTTCAATTATTTATGTATGGGTTTGGAAATCTGCATTATTGAATCACCAAATCGTGCTATATCTATTGCCTGCCTGCTATTTATGTCAGTGCATGAATACAATGCTTTTTCAAACACTACATAAATAAAAATAAATAAATAATCAAAATTTATTTCAAAATTTTCATTTCAAATCACATGATAATTGATGAGATATTCGTTAATTGAATTATGAATTTTTATAACTATTTATTACATATTTCAATCATCTATGTGACAAATATGACAATATTTTGATATAAAAATTTTAAGACCAATTTTAGGTTATCTTATCTAGCATTACTCAAAAAATCAAATCTCTTTTTAATCATCTTGAGCTTGAGATGAGTGGTATACAAGCAAATTTTTAGATCGTATCTGTGTCTAGTTAAAATTATACATTAGGAAAATGTCAATAAACAGTCTGAAAGGGCATCATGTTAACATCATTTGTGCTTACAAATGAAAGTCCTATAACTACATTCAAACATTCTAACAATTCTAGTAAGAATGAAAGTTTTCTTTACAAATAATTTTACTTTATCGTCAACCAAGCATATTAAATCTTTTATATTGTTTTAAAAAGTTATTAATTAAATCAGTAAATACTTAAATATTTAGGATTCATTTAATAAGGTTTTCTAAACATTATATTTTGCTTACAAATACGAAGCAGACAGTTTGATTTGAAAATGAGAAATATAATTATTTATTCAGGGAAAAAAAAAAGAAGCCTAATTTAGTCCAATTGGAATGAAGTAACAATAGCAAAGTATTGGCCCAGGAGAGAAAAATAGATTCATTATAATATCTAAAAGATTAAAACATATTATCACTTACAATGAAAATTAAGATACAACTTAAAAGATTTTAATATTATTAATAAATTTTTATAAACAAATTAGTAATTACATCTAATTTAGCGAAACCTCATGTATAATCAATCATTTATTCCAAATTCGGTCTAACCTATGACCCAAATAGTTGAGGGAAATGTTGTAGCTTATACATTTTAAATGTTTGAACAAGAAGTGCAACTTGTTGCATCAATTCTGAAGCAAGAATTAGTAACTGAATTTGAATGTGCCTAAAATAGATTGTTATTTGAGTTCTTAACTTCAAATGGCTAACCATATGTAATCAATAGAAACTGAAAATGAAGCATATGAATTGCAAAGTTCAAATAATCATACAAGAAAGATAAAGTCTCCCCTATAGCCTAACGTTATTAAGGACAAAATATACACATTTAAAGAGCCAATAATAGCAACAGTCAATGCATGCTTCAATGAAAAAAAACCATAATCTGCGCCACTGTGTGTTAACCCAAAGGATTGCAAACAACCCCAATACGAATATGACAAAGGATGCAGCAAAACTCCAAATGAATGACTCCATATCTATTGCAGACTCATCTTCTCCTCCAGTAGAAGTTGGTATTGGTATTTTCTCTACAGTACTACTGCAACTCTTATTGATCGCCTCACCACAAAGTCCAAGATTGCCTTTATAACTATTGGCATCAAAAGTGGCAAACTGCCCCTTATCTGGGATTGGCCCAGATAAGTAGTTATATGATACGTCAAAGGTAGATAAATAGTTGATCTCTGTCAATTGAAGAGGAATTTGACCACTTAGTTTGTTGTGTGAAAGATCTAAGCTCTCTATCATTGCCAGGTTAGAAAAGCTCTTTGGTATAGGACCTGACAATGAATTATGAGACAAATTTAATGCCCGAATTTCTTCAAGTTCTCCGATTTCTAATGGAATTTCTCCAGTCAATTCATTGCATGACAAATCCAATCCAGACATATAGTTAAGAATGCTACTGCCATAAAATTCATGTCTATTCTTAGTCACAAACTCAACTTTTACTCCTTCATCAATTTGCGCAAAATTTTCTCCATTCAATGTCAACTTAAGACTCGAATTGTAGTAAGCACCAGAGGCAATAACAACACCAAAACTGAATGAATATCTAATTTTATACCCGTATAAATCACCATTTCCTTTTTTCCAAAACAAACCTTCAGTAAAACAAGAAGGTATTGATCCATTGAGTCTATTACGTGAAAGATCCAAAATACCTAATTTTTGTAATTGACACAACTGATTAGGAATGTATCCTTGCAGATGATTCCCTCCCATGAGAAGAACACGCAGATCTGAATGCTCATTGATCTGATGAGGAATTCTACCAAAAAATTCGTTATCCCCCAAATCCAGAGTCATTAGTTTAGAACTTTTAAACAATACACTTGGAATTGACCCACTAAGAGCATTCTCTTGCAAGTAAAGGTGCTTTATTAAGGAAATATTTAAGGAAGATGAAATGGACCCAGACAATCTATTTCTTGAGATGTCTAAGATTAAAAGACGATTATTGAATTGGATAGGAATGTTACCTTCCAAACAATTTTTTGACATCAAAAGAAACCAAAGAGATGATGAGAAGTTACCAACCCAACGAGGAATCTGACCAGATAACATGTTGTTGGATATATCTAAACCCACCAATTCTGTAGAGATTAGCAGCCCGTCACCAATTTTTCCACTGAAATTATTGCCGTCCAAATGTAACCAATGCAATTGGGTTAAGTTCATATATTTGGGAAATATTTGCCCGTAGAAATTGTTGTTTGACAAGTCCAACAACTTTAGTGAGATACAATCAGTGACAAGTGGCCTGGATAATTCTCCTGAAAAATTATTCGTAGACAAATCTAGTAAACGAAGTTCTTTCATTTCACCTAATGAAGATGGTATATTGCCTTCAAAACTATTCTCCGACATATCTATGTAAACCAACCGTGGAAGGATAATACCCATTTCTTGTGGGAGCTCACCAATGATATTGTTAATAGAAATATCCAAATGACCCAAACTATGTTTTGAACTGGGAAGCTGGAGCATTTTTGTGAATGAGTTGTTCCTTAAAACCAAAACTTCTAATTTTGTGTTGTTTTCTAACAACCAAGTTGGGAAATCAGCAACCAAGTTATTATGAGAGAGATCAAGGTATTCTAAATCATGTTGTTGTAGAAGAAAACTGTAGATGTTTCTGTTTAAGTTGCAATTGCGTAAATGGAGGACCTTCAACTGAAATGTAGGGAGGCAGTACCTTTCAGTTTTGACTTGTAACATATTGTTTCTTGTTGAGAGCAGCAAGACCTTAAGGTTTGAATGATTGGCCAGCAAACTGAGTGAAAAAGTGCCCTCAAAATTGTTGTAAGAAAGATCCAAATATTCAAGTAATGTGAGATTGGCAATGACAGATGGTAAGTTTCCACTTAATTGACAAGAAGAAATATCGAGTAGCTTGAGGAATTTCAAGTTGTTGAGACAATGAGGAAGACCACTCCTAAAATTGTTTTCACGGAGATCTAATTCAACAAGGTTCTGCAATTCACATATTCCTGAAAATTTTTAAGAAAAAGGATTAAAAATCATATAAGGAAAATTGTCACAAAAATTATTAACTACTTTTTATTATTTTGGATGAAAGGGTTTATGCACTTTATGACGTTTTATTTGGTATGATTTTTTTATTATTTTTTATTTTATTTTATTTAATACCTTATAATTTTTTTATAAAAAAATTCTCCAATCATTTAGTTGTAATTAGAGAGTATTTCATTGAACTTCTTTGAAAAAAAAAATAGTTTTATGTCTATTGGATAGACATTTTGATGCCTTTTCTTTCGGTATTATATTGTTTAAAATGTACTTAATTTATTTTCAAAGAATTTATTATATTTCTTGAATAGCATAGTTAAAGAACTTATCATTTAATATAATTAAATAAAATTTATTAAAAGTGTTTTACAATCAATTTTGTTAATATACCTCTAGTAGCATAAAGAGATTCCACTTGTACTAACTTTTTTCACAAGGTAAATTTGTTTTTCTTTTGTAACATATTTAATAGCATGCAAGATTTTAAGCATGTTACTTAAATAAAGTATTTAATCTAGTTTATACACTTATTTAACACAAAGTAATAGTTTTAACAATCTCTATAAAATGTTAAATTTTACCTTTACCTTTCAAAGAACTATTTATGTTATTCCAACTGAGATCCAATGCTCTCAAATTTTTTAATTTTGATAATCCTACACCAAAAAAGAAGAATTTAAAGTTTTATTTTTGGTAAAATACTTTTTCAAAATTGAAGTGTTATCTAGCAAAATTGAAGTGTTACCTAGCCCTGTTAAGGATCCTTTTATTTCATTACCGCGTAGATGCAAAACTTTTAATTTTGTCAAATTTGCTAATCCTGAAATAACAAAAAATAAAAATAAAAAAATTGTAAAAAGAATAAGAATATGATAATTAAATATATATAGATTACACCAAAAGGTTTCCTTACCTAACTCACTTATTCTGTTACTGCTTAGATGTAACACTTCCAAATTTCTTAAATTTGATAACTCTGCACACAAAAAAATAATAATAATAATAACAAAAATTTATATACATATCAAGATACTATTATTAACTCGATGGTGATGATGATGATGATTATGATGATTGTTTTGGTTCTTTTCAACTAAAATTGCTTTTCCATTTTTTTTTATGTTATAGATTATGTTAATTATTTTTAATGTATTAAACAAAAATTTTAAGATGAGTTATTAGAATTTCATTCTATATGATTAAAATTTTATGAAATAAATGTGTGTGAATTTTCTGAAAATTTCTTTAACTAAATAAATATTTGTTATTTTCTTAAATTTTAGTCACATCAATCAAAATCCTTTTATATAATATGAATTGTTATATTTAAATACGTAAACATGCAACTGTAATGGTGAAAATTTATATATTACCTAACCCTGCTGTGGATCCATTTATATTATTGGCACTTAGATCCAAAATTTTCAGTTTTGTCAAATTTGCTAATCCTGCAACCAAAAAAATAAAATAGATAAAAAGATAAATTTCAATCACAAACAAGAAGAATAAGAATATATCAATTTAAAATAAGTAAGATTACCTTGTAGTCCACTTATTGTATTACCCCTTAAATCCAACTCTTCCAAGTTTATCAAATTTGATAATCCTGCATGCAAAACAAAAAAAAAAATAGAACAAAACAAAGAGATAATAATCAAAATAGATTTTAAAAAATTATATATTATGTATAATGATTAATTAAAATTAAATTACATGACATATATGAAAGTATACCTTGATTTGGTGCTAAATTTTTAATTCCATTGAAAGGAAGAATCAAAGTGGTAAGTGAAGTTAGTGTACTCAAATATGGTAATACACTATCATTGAAGTAATTGTGACCAAGATTTAACACCTTCAGCTGCTTCAAACTCCCCAAGCTATCATAATTAACTGCAAAAGCATGTACTATTATTAAGCCAGAAATTTTATTTTTCCTTTTTTTTTGGGTTGTTTAAGGTGAAATTGAGTTTTCAATTTTCAGTTCAACAGAAACAAGCAAATTATCCAAAGTTGAAGGAAAATGAGATTGAAGCATTTTCGCAAAACAGTTTTGGTAAGACTGAAATTGAGAAAATCATTTAGCGCAAAGTAAGTACGTATACCTTTATTCTCATCCCATCCATCAAAGTAATTTTCGGATAAATCAAGTCTTTGCAGTTCCTGAAAACGAAGAAACAATGAAAAGTCTAGACTTGCATTCGCATTGAAATAGTTATCAGAGTGGACATGCCAGATGCGTTCGAGTGAGAGTTCCATCACTTGTCGTATGGTGGCGCTGCACTGAACTCTCTCCCAACTACAACAATCGGACATTGGATCATCAACCCATGAAGTAAGAATATCGTCTGCATAGTCTTTATCACTGGCGGATGTAAAGAAGCTCTTGATTTTTAACAGACCAGTTCTCTCTTTTTCCAAGCAACCTTTGCATCCATCTATCTGAAACAAAGCTATTAAAAACAACGATGCTAAGAACTTGACGTAGAAAGTTTCCATCGGAAGCTGACAACCCTTCATTTGCTCTCAAAATGCTTTACTCTTAAAATTATAACGTTGATATGTAATGTACTGAGAAATGATTCATTATATATAGAAGAATATCATCTAATGCCTGCCTACTCCATAGACTCCCAATTTGATTGGCTGACGAATACCAACCACAAAACCAAAATAAAATACCTTAACTGAAAATGTGATTATTGTGTCAAGTCCAATTTTCCACGAAAGTACCAATATAATTTTCTACGAAAATGCCTAACCTTGTTGAATTTGAATTTTCTTTGTATGAATTTAAATTGGGTGGGAAAGGAAAATGCTTTGATTGACTGAAATTACGTGTGGAATTTCTTGTCATCAAAGCAATTGATTCATTCTACCTAGTAAATAATAGTTGACCGACTGACACATTAAGCAAACAAAACAAAGGATGTCAAGACTAGTAATTTTCTTTATTAATAGATAGAGATTGTCGTGATAATAAAATTAAAAGTTGATTGAGATTTTAAATTTAAAGCTACAAGCAACTGAAGTTGCCTGACTAGCTAGGAGCTTACTTGTGTTGATGATATTTTTCACATTAATTGGTAAATCATAATTTTATATGCACAATAATTAATATTATTGGATAGTTCATGTATCATCAACTTTTTTATAGGCACAAACTTAGCTTTCGACGAAATTATATTTTCTTTATGAAAACGTCAATATAACTAAAGTGAAATTCACACACACACACACACACACACACATAATGTTGGATAGGTGCAATGAACTTTCTCCATCGACTGTTTGTTTTCTTCGTCAATTGGTTGGAGATTGGCACACAAATATTGACGAAATGGCCACCATTATGTGGTTGAATTTTCTTCTTATGTGCTCCAATCAAACCTAATAAAAAAATCATCAGATCCTTGCCTATGTGATAGACTAGCAATTTGATTGGTGGCGAACAGCAACCAAAAAGAAATATCTCAACTGCAAATGTAGTTCAACATCCACTTTCTGTAGAAATATATTCACCTACAAATGTTTTGGGTGATTTAAGTTCACACGAAAAAAATTCAATTCCGTGTGAGAGAAATTATGCATATGAAAGAATTGATTGTCAAATGTGAATTAAAAAAATGCTGAGATTGACTCACTTTATTGACTAAACTAGCTTGGAATTACGTGTGGAATGACTCTTCAAAATTAACTGAACATTTGACAGTCAGTTCATTTTCCAATTTCATTTGACATTTTCCACAATCTGTATTAATCTGTTTTTAATTGCAATCGTTTAATGGATATTAGTCACCAAATTCATTCGGCTTACTATTAGTTTAAAACGAGAGAAAGCAGATATCAAACTAACAGAACATATGCCCGTATCACCCAACTAGAGGGAGAGCAGAAGAAGTGAAAATAGTAAGTCATGTCATGTTTGTGAGAGAAACTAGGAAACAATCAACATAACAATTCTAGTTTAAGAGAACAATATCATGAATTAAAAACTGAAGCATAAATATCAGAGTCTATTAACCCATTTTAAAGAAGCCTATTAACCTTGATTGGACATGGTTGAACTGGGTAAAATTGCATGAGTTTGACATACTATTTGAATATCAGCTTAATTTCTTAGTTGAGTTTTGTCCAACATTTGAGACTTCAGAGTAGGATGATACTAACTAACAATTCAAAGACTATATTTTAAACATATTTTATTAAGAAAATATATTTTAAACATATTATTACTATATTTAAATATATTTTAGTAAAAATTATAAACAAAAACTAAATAATTCATAATTTTTTTTATTGAGAAAGTATGATAGAATGAAAATTATATTGTTAAAGCCCTGATTACAAAAACTATATCAAATGACTATTATGATCACCATAAGCATATCAATACGTCCATCATAATATTAAAAAATAAATTAACTTGTAATTTATTAAACGGTTAAAAATATTTTGAAAAAAACTTTATTTATGCAAACTTTAGTACGAATTTCGAATTCTATTCCAATTTTTGTACAAATTCTAATGTTATCAAGCCCTACTACGGATCCCCCT
The DNA here is from genome assembly GCA_032402905.1 of Khaya senegalensis. Lineage (NCBI taxonomy): Eukaryota > Viridiplantae > Streptophyta > Magnoliopsida > Sapindales > Meliaceae > Khaya > Khaya senegalensis. The sequence continues at coordinate 4,405,386 of CP135548.1, read as the reverse complement.
ATAAAAAAATAATCACTTAGATTCAGAATTTCTTTGTTTGTCAAATTTGGTAATCCTGGAACAAGAAAAAAAAAAAGTTCAATATAGAGTGAATTACTACCGACAATACAATTCCAAGGCTCAAAAATTTGTATATCCTGGCTTTTTAGTGTGCCATTTATTGTTGTTGCATTATAACTTAGATCCAATCTTCTTAGGTTTCAATAAACCCATTCTCTCTTTTTTCAAACAACCTTTGTATCCTTTAATTTGAAACAAAGCTATTGTGACAAATAAACAGTGACAATTTTTAATATGATTAATCAAATTAACATAATTTAATAAATTTATATTAATATAAGATGATATAATTATTAAATAAATAAATATGACAATTAATAATTATGTTAAATTCAAATTTAAAAATATTAACCCATAAACTTATTTATAACATAGTCAATTATTTTATTAATTATAATGTACTAATTTATTTATGATTTATTAAATTTTTATTTATTTTTAATATTTTTAAAAATAGATATATGTATCATACTTTAAAATATATTTAGTCATATTTAGAATAAAATTAATTAATATTTAAGTATATAATATTATAATTATTGTAAAAATATATTATAATATAAAAAAATATTAAATAAACAATGCGATTATAATTTATTTAATTATTTAATAATTATGTTGAGTTATAATCTATTTAATTATTTAATAATTGTATTGGGTTAGAACTTTTAATTTTTAACATGACTACTAAATGGATTAAAATCAAACTAATCTTTATCTATCACGATATAAATACAATAACATAATTAGAATTAACACTCACAAAGAAAGATTAAGTAACTTGAGGAATGCAAATTTATTAGAAATATATATGGAATTACTGGGGTTTCAGGAACCTTCATTCCAGCCCATCAACTCGTCGAGAAATGGCATGTTGAGATAGATTAAAATAATAATTTAAGAGATAATGTGACAGTCAGAAATTTATATTAGATTTGGGCCGAGCCCACCCACATTAGAAATAGATGTATAATTCATAGTTTTTTGCCCAGAATATATATATATATATATATATATATACACGCGCGGATTTTATTTAATTCAATACAATGTAATCTTTCTACTTTCAAATATCGACACGAAATTATTTTTTTTTTAACTCTGTTAACAATTTGAATACACAAAATGCAATTCAAACATATTTAATTTAAATTACATGTCCTTTTACATCTATTCAAATTTTAATAAATATTGAAAATATAAAATTTTTATATAAATATTATTATGTATAAATTTTTTTAATTTCATAAAATATAGAACATATAATATAAGATACAAAGTAGTGATATAATATTAAAAAATTAATTTACAATATTTGTATATAATTTAGAATATCAATATAATTTAAAATTTTTTATTTTGTATAAAAATAATATATAATGAGTGATACATTAATTTGTACGAATAAATTTTTTAAAATTTTTGAATAATTAACAGTAGTTGATCTCTTTTTTTCTGTTGATGCAATAGCTATGGCAAATACCTCTTTAGTCTTGCCTAGACTTGGAATTATACATGTTTCTCATTTTTCTTTGAGAGGAATCACTTCCCAAGAAGTGCTTCTCATTATTATCTAGAATTCGTGCTTTTAGCTAGTTGTGAAATTGAAATGCTACTAGTACCATTGATTTATGACAACATGTTATCATTGCCTCTCAAAAACTTGAGTCTCCTTCTGTTCAGCCCTTCCAAAATCTTCTCATTCTCAAGGGTCTATGCACACTCTTTTAAGTACAAAACAACGCTAAAAATCTAAAATTTTCTGCAGAAGGTAGCAGAAAGTCTTGAACTTTGACATACCCAGACTGCGAAACCAAATACTGAAGGCATGGAGCAGGCCGCCGTGGGTGAGGTCGGCAGCAGCAGTATGGGTAGAGATAGCAGCTGGGAACTCTTACAACTTCCCTTTATACTCACCTCTATTGAAATCAGTGCTGGGTTATAATCAGCAGCAAATTAAGATCTTGGGTGTTGCAAATGATATTGGAGAGAGTGTGGGATTGCTTCCTGGAACTGCTTGCAGCAAGTACCCTCCTTGGGCTGTGCTTCTTTTTGGTGTCGTTTTTGTTTCTTGGGTTATGGTGTTATTTGGCTTACTGTTAGCCAGACTATCACTGGCTTGCCTTGTTGGGTGTAAGTGATTGTAGCTTTTTGTATGTATATTTTGTGCTTCAAAGCGTATATGGAATGGATTGCATCAAGCTAGTCGCTGTTGTAATGTGAATAAAGCGAAAATTCAGGCTATCCTGATGTGAATTTCATTATATTAGAATTGTTGTTTGACGGGTATAATTGTTTGTTTTAGTAGATTGTTTTAGTACTCACTTGGGGTTGATTACATGGAACTAGTCACAATTTGGATTATTAGATGCTAAAGCAAATTTGGTATTAGTATGCTTCATGCCTCATGGATTTTTTGTGAACTGAACTCTGGAGTTGATTGGCAGAACTATTGCTTGTGAGTTCAATTATGTGTTTCTTTGCATGTTGGTAGATATTTTATCCATAGCCATTTGAGGATTTCATTACAGGGATTCACTGCTTAATCGGTTTCAATAGTTTTTTAATTTTGATGGTTTATTGGTGACTCTAATTGTGAAGATGATCATCTTAGGCCATAGGTTCATTGTTAGTTTGATTTCTACAAGAAAAAAAATCAATTCACAGATTTTAGTTCTTTGCTGAATTAGTTTGATTTCTATAAGGAAAAAAAAAATCAATTCACAGATTTTAATTCTTCACTGAATTTGGCTATCTTTGGATGCCTAAGATGATCACCTTGTTCAGATTGTAAGTTTGAGTAAATAATTTTCATATGAGCTTCATGTGTTAAATGGGTTATAGCTTATCAGTTGTTTGTGAAACAGAATTTTTCGATGTTTGCTGGATCACATCATTTCTCATAGTTGTAAGAACTTACTAGTTTCTGCAAATTTGGCTTTTCTGTTTTCTACAACAGTGAATTCAAGAAACTAAAGTTTGAGGTCAAATAGGTGGCTAATATGAGAAAATTGTCTGCAAATTTAGAATTTCTGCTTGTCTTAAATATGTATATAAAGGCTTAAGAAGAATATACAATACTTGTCTTCTGTTTGGCAGAAAACTAATCAGTGAAATTTTAATAGATTTTGAAAGATTCCTCTGCCTGTACTGTTGAATAACAGTTTAGGGGAATCTTTACTCTATAAATACAAATTGAAAATCAAAAGTCATTAAAATTCTTTGGTATCAAAATATCCACACTTTTGAAAGTTTGAGTTATTAGTCTTTTACCGATGGACCATCCTATGTAAGGTAAGCGGTCTGTAAATTATGGAAGAAAATTATGCTGTAACATGCTTGTTTCTCAACTTATTTTGAGTCAGGAGTTTATTTAATTGTCTTTAACTGGAATTTGGCAAAAGCTTTTTCTTTAAACACTATACTTGGCCTGGGAATATTGGAGTTCTGCAGTTGAACTTCCTGTTTGCTACACATTACCCTCATTTGTTTGTCTTCTTGTTGATAATGTTGAAGCAAGACTATGACCTTGTTTTTTGGTTCTTGAGGATTGCAAAGCCTTGGATTCAGTATTGCGAATCAGAATATATATTTAATGATATGGAGAGATCATATCTTGTGATTGTGGAAAATTTTATGGGTTTCCTGATGATCATGCTCAATCACATTGTACTGTAAGAATGATAAGTTAATTCTTGGGATATCTTTATGTTGCTGATCATAACACACTCTATATTCTCAGCAATAACATGACCTCTATTTTGGTGAACACTGCCTGCAGCAGTAGAATTATCTTATGGTCTGACATATTGATCAATTCAATGAGTGTGTACAGAGAAGAAAGCTATGTTTTTATCCTCATCACATCTTGTCTAGATACAAGCATAGCATACTGTTTAAACAATCATCTAGTATGGTAATATATTGGTACTGCATGGTTCTGATTTTTTCCCCCTCTATTTTTCTTGATTTCATAACAGCACTCCTTTTTCTTTGCAAACTATTCAGATGTGGTTCTCCAAATTCATTTTTTTGTGCAGAAATTTATTTAGTTTTTCTGGAACAGAAAGCTAGAGATTATTTAAATTTTAAATGCTGAGTGAAAAATGAGTTTGAGTTAGCAGGTTTTTTCATGTACATGGTGACTACAAACACATATTTCATATATCTTATGTTGAAATTTTCAGAGTGATGTTTTTTTCTTTATTTTCGCTTTCTATGCCAAATTAACAGGTGTAAAATTATCAACTCAAATTTACAGATGGTATGGAGGTAATTGCACAAGGCATATAGTGGAGAGCTATTATTTTAAATGCGCATTAGTTCATTTGAAAAGTTGACTTTTTTGCTAGAGACTTTGTTTTGAGGCATATTAGTAGCTAGGGCCTAGTTCTTGGTGTGAATGTGCCAATTGTAGCATATGTAGTTATAATTTTTATTTCCCAATGTTATGGCAGTTATGGATTGCACTTCTTATTGCCACTGACAGCAATGCATGGTTTGGGACAGCAGTGCTAGTAACTAAGATGAGGAATTTCCCCCTCAGTAGAGGCACTGTTGCCAGCATTCTCAAAGGTTATGCTGGAATCACCACTGCAGTATATACTGTGATATACAATATGGTGCTTCAAGACAACAAAACTTATGCTGTTCCTGGCAGTTAGGCTTCCTTTCATATGTTTAGTTACGATGTATTTCATCCGGGCATGTGCACCAGCTTCTGGAGAAGACTTCTTGGTGCATGCCCGTTTTGTTTTCACCCAAGCTGCAAGTGCTTTCCTCACTATCTATGTGGTCGCAATTTCAATAACAAGTGACTTTGTTTCTCTTAGTGATGCTGTTTCCTACACATTAGTCATGATAATGGTTGTGTTTCTGTTGTCCAATTTAGCAATTCCTGTCAAAATGACCCTTTTCTCAGCAAATACCAAGAAAACTACTCCACCCACTGGTCTTCAGACAATTTGGTTCAAGTAGAGGGTCATTCAACCCAAACAGATCCTTTGTTGACACCATCTTCATCTGCTACATATCTTGGAAGTTTTTATCAAGACAGTGAAGATTTCTCAGATGTGGAAATACTTAATGCTGTGGGAGAGGGAGCAATGAAGAAGAAACGAAGACCTAGAAGAGGGGAGGATTCAACTTATGTGAAGCTTTTATTAAGGCTGATTTCTGGCTTCTTTTGTTTGTATATTTTCTTGGGGTTGGAGCTGGAGCCACAGTTGTCAACAATTTGGCTCAAATTGGTGTTGCATTGGTAGTTGATGATACAACTGCATTGTTGTGTCTCTTCAGCTTATGTAATTTTGCTGGTCATCTTGGCTCTGGTGCTGTTTCCGGACCCTTCATCAGGTAATTACTAACTGGTTTTTATTTAAGTACACTAGGTTGAAATGCAAATTTATTTTCTTTTTGTTGAAAAAGTTTCAAATCAAAGCTGAATTTTTCCTGGGAGCAATATTTCTCTTTAAAAAAAAAAAAATCTTTCGTTTAAAAGTTTTTTTAACAGATATCCTGAAATTGCTCAATGATTATTCAGGTTTCTTTCCTAAACTTTGTGCAATTCAATGCTTCAAATCAAAGTTTTTACCTTTTACATCTCTGTTAGTATGATATTCTTACTGCATTGGAAGGTTTCGTGTAGATCAAAAACAATTCCTAGGACAGTTTGGATGACGTGAATGCAACAATGGTCCTCACATTCCTCCTCTATGCATCAGGTCTCAGTGGCACTCTCTATGTCTCAACTGCACTGCTTGGAGTCTGCTACGGTGTCATATACTCTTTGATGCTTCCAACTGCTTCTGAGCTTTTTGGCTTGAAACATTTTGGCATTATTTATAACTTCTTCCTGGTGGGAAACCTAATTGGTGCTTTTTTTTTCCTCCAGCTTGCTTGCTGGTTATGTATATGATGCCACCTGCCAAGCAAGGAAGATCCACCTGCTTAGCTGCCGAGTGCTGCAGGCTTACCTTCCTGGTTCTAGCCGGTATCTGCGGGCAATTCTTTATACCGGGGTCCCTTTCATTTGCCTTAAGCTTCAGATCACTGATAATTAGAGGTTATAACTATCAATAAAACTGAGCCACTCCTTATTTTACCGCAAAGCTCCTCCATTGATGTTATTTTTGCTCTCCAGGCACTGGCTTGCTTTGTGTGTGTGTGTGTGTGTGTGTGTGTGTGTGTGTTACAGACATGCTTGAATTTAAGTGTCCCCCATAGATACGTAATCGGGTATGGCCTATGGCCGTTTGCTGGGAAAACTTCAATTGTAGCTATTGAAACTACTCAAAACAATGGCCATTTTTTGGGATATGTATTATGACTGGACTTCTGTATAATTGCATGGAATTTCCTTTCCAGAAATTTCTTTTTTTGTAATTCAGTATACTGCCAAATGGAGCCAAAAGAGATGTGGGATCAATAGATTACCATGAATATTAATGACATACTTTTAAGCTATTAAATATGTACGGTCAAATTATTTGGCTGCCAGGCCACCATGCATCCAATATTTTATATGGGTTCGTTCTTCAATGAAAATATCAAAACCCACATTTTCTCTTTAAAAAAAAGGAAAAGGAAAAGAAAAACAAAAGCCACTACTAGAAACACGTCTAAGGATGGAAAAGAGTCAGATTCAAGACAAGAACAAAAGAAAAAGTACATCATACTTCATATATATCTGAATGACTGCCAGTACAATTCTGAGTATTTCCAACACCAAAAACAGAGGGTGCAGATACAATTCTTACTACATATTTGCAAACCTAACAGTAACACAAATGATTCTTTTAAAAAGGACACCGAGAACTAGTGCTTTCTTGCAGGGAGAGACAGCCTAATTGCTGGAGCATATCCCAATTGCTGCCAAAGTCTTCTCTTTTACTTGACCCAACACTAAAGAAAAAGATCAATTATGTAATGATCTTCTTTAACACACATCTAAATTAATTTAATTAAAAAAAAGTTAAAACTCTCTGGTGGAAGAACCCAAAAAACCTGTCTCTCACAATTACAAGCTAACATTCAGAAATGAAAATTTTGAAAAGATTTGAAAAAAATTAACCTTTCAAGTGGGTTTCAAGTTCTGAAACATTGTATCCCATCTGATCTCTTCAACCCCAGTTGACCAATATCCATCACCATCGTCATCATGATGATCACAGTTCATTTTTTCCTCCTTGTGATAATCATAATTCACCATTGGACTTGAAAAGCTGTTGATTCTTGGAGGACCAGAAATCACCATGGAATTACTTCCATTTGTGAGCAGCAATCTTCCTTGTTTAGCCACCATGAATTTCTTGTTCCTCTTCAGCATTGCTCCTCTGAATCTGGTGAGATAACCAGGCTTTGGAACAACAACAAGAGCTGAAGATTCTTCTCTATGAACCCAAGTTCTCAAATACTTACCAAGACAACGTTTTGTTTTCTTGATTGCAACAATAAGTCTTGACATGGTTCTGGAACCAGCAGCAGCTCCTTTTTCCTTTCTTGCAAGCTTGAGAATCTCCAATCTGTGCTTTGCTATTGAAATTCCCATGCTTTGAAGAAACTCATGGTTGAAATAAGCTATATCTTCTTCTTCGAGCTCGTTGTGAACAAAAGCAAGACCATATTCGTAAACAAGAGAAGGCTCCATGCCAGTTTTTGATAGCCATGAAAACCAGTCCATGATGCTTCTGAGTATACTGAAACGAAATGAATTATGTGTAATTGTGTTGAAAGTTGGAGAGATATATGGGTATATATATATGTGTGTGTGTAGTTACAGTAGGAAGGAAGGAAGAACAAATGGTTAAAAAGATGGGGCAGTTGATGAGAAGAAGACCCGGACTTTTTGAAGTGTTTCTTTTTGTTGCAAATAAGATAACATTGGAGCCCCCTAATTTTGAAACATTATGATAAGCATATAATTTATATTATATTTACATGCAATCCCCTATTTCCTATTTCTATCCAATATGAAATTGTGACATTCTTATTTGTCCAATTTGGTGATGTCAAATTGATGCCAATTACTCCATCCACAATACCTTTAGCAAATTTATCTCTTACTTGAAAAATATGTATTAAAACATTATGCATAGCACATATTTTAAAAATCTATACATAAATAAGAGTTTTAAGTTCACTTTAATATCATAGTCATAAATCAAGCACTTATTATTAATTTAAAAGACTCTTTGTAGTTAGTAATACTTATCTACACTTGTGAGATTAAAATTAATTTATTTCTAATCCTCCAATGCAAAATTGTGGCACATAATTACCATCAAATTCTAACAAAATTTGTTAATAAGATTAAGATTTAATTGCCTTCTTGGACAAGTTTGATTTCACTGATGTAACGATCAAATCTAATAACTAAATTAACAATTTTTTAACATAATTTGATGGTAGGGACCAATGTGAAAAAGATTAATAAATTATGTCTTTATGTGTAATTTTGTGACCAATTAGGGATCTAGATATTCTTATTCTATAAATAAATTGGGTGGTTGAAACTGAGAAAGACTAAAGAAAAAAGAAAATATGAAGTGGGGTTTGAACGGACAAATGGGCAAATGGTGAGAAATTAAGAGTGATCAAACTCTTTGGAGTATGAACTAAGGATTTTGTTATGTACTTGCCATCAATCGCGGCATGGGAAAAAGACTCGTCTGTAGGGACCAAAGCCCACTACTTTTGTTTTTGGTAGTGGAAAAAGAAATGGAATGAAATTTCAAACACGGCAACTTCGTGGAATTTAAAGATGAATTCTTGTTTGTTTGGTTAAACCAAAAGCAACTTCCTTTGAATCATTGCTATCATGTAATTTGAATTATTTTAAATTAAGTGAGCATTAATTTCATGCATAACCCATTAACCAATAATGCTTAAAACATCTAAGTAATATACATGAGGTTTAAGTGATAGAATCCTTAGTAATTACAAAGAATCCCATATGGAAAATGATCTTTTGACAATAAATTTGAGGTGTTTTTGACATGGGAAATAGTCAATATTTTAAAGTAAATTAGTTTTAATTATGTTCTTTTATAATATAAATGATGTAGAAAAAGTGCTTCCAAATTTGATCGACAATGATCTAATCTATTTGGTCGGTTAAAAAAGTAGGAGGCTTGGGGATTATACTATAACATGACATGGGTTTGACTTAAAATTTTATTTTTAATTATTAAATATTGTATTAGGTGTTGCCTCCCATCACTCTAATTACTAGTTTATAATATCTCAACACTTCTATCATAAAAATAATTAAAAAATTAATTAAAAAGAGTTGACATCAACACTTATTGGCCTTAATTGATAATTCTTCCTCTCTAAGATGAGAAAGCAAGCAATTTTTTATTTAAAAAAAAAATAGGAGTTTGTTTCTTTTTAATTTTTATAATTGATATAGAGAAATATCAAAGTAATTTAATTGCAAGTATGATGTCTTTGTTGCTGCATGCCATCAAGTAATCAAGATTGGCTACTTAATATTATCTTATTTAGGCTATAATCACAAGATAATCCTTAGTTGAAAGCTTAAACTGTTGACATTTTTATCTTAATTATTTACAAGTAATGTATATTAATTTTCAAAGAAGTTAAATAATAAAGAATGAGGATTTAATAATCCCTTTTTCATGTTCAAATTTCTAATCATTAAAGAAAAAGAAAATTAAAATTGGCGAGCCATACTGCTTAGGGTAATGTCTAGATTAAAAGCTTAATTAATTAATTAGATTAAGCCCTAAGGAAACATAATCATCTTCGATTAGAGAATACAATAATCACAGACAGAACAGCCCCATCTCCTTTCCTTACTAAAGACATAATTTCTTTTAATCAATAATTAATATAAATAAATAAACTCTTTTGTTATGGCTCCATAACAGTGGGATATTGGGTACCTACTTTTTGTTGGAATAAGATCAGTTCAATGGCAGTACTAAGCACCGTCTCAAAAGCACTTCTGCAAAAAGTGTTTTGTTTCTTTCTAAATTTTCTTCCACATTCACATGCATATGTAGATATTGGGTATTTATATACCTGCCTTTTTGTTGCCCCATCATAACTTGTTATTCCATGATCTTGTTAGTGGTTTCAACAGTAAGTTACCATTGCTATCTCAAAAGCACTTATTTTAAAAGCGTTTTTGTTTGTTTTCCTTATTCACATGCATCTACATCGAGTAAATCTTGGACTCAAATTACATGCTCACGGGCTCAATTCTATTTACATGTGAGTAACAAATGTTGTTTTCTGGGTAAATGCAAGGAACAATGTACCTTTTTACATCCCAAGTCTTTTTAAATTTTTGGGACTGTAAATAAATTCTTGAAATATGATTTATATAAAAATTAATATTAAATTAATTTTAAGTCAACTTTTAAATACCTAACCTATTGTCCGTGTTGCCTATTCCAAGAATCATCTGTGTTCCTTGAAACTTAGTTTAAACACAAACAAAAAAAGTATGAAGCTTCCATGCAATTGCATATGTAAAGATTGTTGTGCTGCTGAGCATAATAATGGATAATGCAACAAAGCCAACAATTTCATGATCAAATTCTTGTCCAAATGAATAATGCAATGTTCATTTTTCTTTTCTTTATGCTTATAGACACAATAATAAGGGTTTTCACTCTTCTTCTACATGCTCACCTTACTTTTATTTCTTTTTTAAAATATTTCTTTATGTGATACTAAATTTGTAATAATATTTCTCTATTTGATAGGAAAAGATTAAATGTTTTAATTGTGATGAATGATAGTTCTTGTAAAATGTTGAAACCACTAATATAAACTAAAACATTTATCATCACCCATTAATTTCTACTTCTAATTTAATTAATTTGCTTTAATGAGTGTGCATGGATATGTGATCAAACATGCAATGATAGTAAAACAACCCAACAACCCTATACATGCAATTTGTACAACATTTCTACCAATAATATTAGCTATACATGATTGCTATGCCCAAAATTATTTATTCTAGAAATTGGGCATATCAAATAATGTTAGTTAGTGACTCATGTTGTTGAGTGACATTTGGTTTGGTAAGTGATGTTGCTTCTTGTGCACATTAATCATGATTATAATCATTAATTATATTAAGAAAGTTTACTTATGGGGGCTTCCATCACCTTTTGCACCTAATTACTTATTTTTAACTATCAAGGTAGTTAGCAAGTGATGATTTCATACTTTATTATATACATGCATGCGCATGATGTATACATACATATAGATGTTCCTAACTTACGATTTAAGTATCATATTTGTGTCACCTATAAGTAGACTTAAAAAATGATAAAAAAATAATTATGTAATATTAAATTAGTAATATTATCAATACAAATTTTAAAATAATATAATATTTAAAGAATCTATCTATTAAATACTATCAATTTATATCGCAAAACAATGAGAGTGACACATGATGGTGGTGAAATTTGTGGCACGTGGGTCACGGCATATGTTGGAAGTTGAAAGCTTGTAACTATGTAATGCTAGTTTGTACTTAGGAGATCTTTTGTGCCGACAATCATTGAGATCCTTTTCCATATATGTAATATAATTCTATTAGTTTTCTAATATATAATTAACACTTTGTATAGGTATGCATTTGAAATTTTTAATTTATAAAATAAAATTATTTTTAAAATATTTTTAACATCTAATAATTATGTCTCATAATAATACTTTAATTTTAATTATAATATTAATCGATTTAATTAAAAAAAATTAACGTAGAAAAACATCAATCTATTTGGACCACAAAGGCAACTACTTAATGGAACTATTTGAATTGATTTGTTACTTTCATTGTACTAATATCAAAGTCTTCAATCAATTAATATGTCATACTCCACATTTGAAGCTTTATCAAGTTGCTTCATGTGTTACATCCATAGGATCGAATTTTGAAAATTCTATTAGCACTTGCATCGTTATCCCATTTTGTGGCTAAGATTTGTTCAATTTATTCTTTTTATTGAAGACGAAGCCCAGGCCCAATGCGAATCTCAGGCCCAATACAAAGCCCGGGCTCAATGAGCATTTTACTCCATTCCTTTATTTCTATTATTAACGTTGGGCCTGGCCCGATATGAAAGCGGGTCCGTCCAGCACGCCCGCTCCTCTTACTTGCCCGGCAACATGGCCGGTTTCCACTCTATTTTCCGACCCAAATTCCGCAACAAAAATAAAATTAAGAACGAATCATTGACGACGGTGAGGGGTGCCTTTCACTCTCAGGTTCGAAATTTTCCTTCATATTCTGTTAATTCTCTCAAGCTGGCTATGGATTCGCTGTTTTGAATTTCCCCTTTTCCTAAAAAAGGTTATTGTTCTACCTTGCTTTGGTAAATAATTCGAATATATTTGTTAATTAAAAAAGTTTAAATTTTGTTTGAAGATTAAAGCTGCAAATCTCGTTGAGCTGCTCAGAGCAACATTAGAATTAAATCAGGAGTACGTGATACTCGGGCTACTGTGGCTTCAACATGCGTGAAAGCTAATGATATCAGGTGATTCAGATTAAAAACACATTCATAAATTTTGTTAACTTTCAGGAAGTAAAAAAAAATCTGTTTTTAGAAACAATTCTCAAAACACATGCCCTTTTTTAAGGTATAATCAAACGATCATTAGGGTATGCTTGGCTTGTATGACTCTATTTTTTTTAAAAATTATTACACTTGATGCTATTTTGGATTGAAAGCTAGGATAAGTCATTAATTTGCTTAATTCTTGATCTACTTTAGGGCATTGAATAGTTTTAAGTTTTAGTTTTGTTGGTTTTAGGCTTTCAGTTAAGCCTTGCATTTTTCTTTTTAATGTTGTGTTGGTGAACAAAATCAGAATGGATGCACAAGCGGAGAAAAAGGCATTGTTTCGTGCAAAATTGAATGCTCAGAAGAAGGTAAAGCGCATAAATTCTCCTCTTGTAAGGTAGAACTGCGAATAAACAGATTTTATGGAATTTCCATGAATTAGAAGTTCTGATATGTTGCTTTATATTTTTATATACAGGTATAATGAATCTGATCAGCCTGTCTGTTCAGTCTGTAATGTTGTTTTGAAATCCGAATCTCAATCAGATGCACACCAAGCATGTCGTAAACATCATGAGGTTAATATCTAACCTTTCTTCACATTTAATTGTATGATCCAGCTCACTTTATTGCTTTTTTATAGCTCAATTAGTATTTTAGAAATTGACCATATGTGCCGTGGTTATATGCACATGACCCTTTTGTTTTAACTATACACTTATTGCTCAAGGATTGAGTATATCTTAATGAGAAGCTTATAATGGGTAGGCAATTAGTAATCTCAAAGCTAGTGCAACTGGAAATGCTCATGTAAGTGATGTAAAACCTGCACCTGGTATAGAGTCATCTAAAACTGAACATCATTCAACACAAAATGCAGAACCTGAATCCTCAACAAAATTGGCTAATGCTCGACCATCTTCTTCCTTCCCTCAGATTTTTTTGATAAACAGGAGGCAAAGACACCAAAAACTGGTAAGAACTTGTTTATGATTTTTTTCATTTTTTTTTATATTAGTTTTAATTTTTATTTTCTTTTAAGTTCTGTAGTAAACGTCTCTTATGTCCACCCAATTCCAACACTTTTATGGGCTATTATAAGAGAACACATATTTTATTGGCTTAAATATCTCCTTTTTTTTTTTCTTTTTTTTTTATTACTGTTGTTTTACATAATACTTTAGTTACAGCTTCTGTCAAGTCGGTGCATCTTGACTCAGACAAAAGCTTCAAGGGCTCTGCTAAAACTCAGGCTATGAAGTCACTATACTTGGAAAATGAGAGGGATGAGTTGCCTACTGGTAATGCTATATGCCAAGGAGCTTCCTGACAAATCAGTGCAGAATGCAGGCAAAGAAGTCAAGCAAATAAAGACAGCACTTCCTGAAGGCTTCTTTCAAAGAAGCTGATTTACGAGCTCGTGGCATTAAGCCAGTCAAGCCAGATGTCAAGTAAGTTCCATTTTGGATAATGCATCAATATTAGTTCCAAATTCCCCATCCAACCTAAAATAACAATGAATAATAAAATGTGTTTATTTTCTTGTATGGTTATGACATTAGGTTGTATAATAATATCTTCTATTTTCTCAAAACTTCTTTTCATCCAACCCGCCTCATTCCAATATTCAGTTTTCTATAAAATATGTCAGAAGAACAGCTCAAAGAAAAATTGTAAAAAACTTGAAGTCCTGCTGGAGATCAATTTTCAGGTGATTTGGGAATTGTCATAAGGTTCACATTTCATGATTGCTGTGATCCTCAACACGGTGCTCTACTTCATTTAATTTCAAGCTGTTAAAGATTCTGTAAAGTACCTTGCTCTCTAGAGCTGTGCTGAGATGACTTGTTGGCTTATTCGCAATAGCTAGTGCTGTGTCTGTATGGGTTTGGTGTTTTCTGTTGACTGATAAAAAAAAAATAGTTATTTGATTGATGGTAGACCCTTTTCTAGAGATCTTTGCTGATTTTAACAATGGGCGATAAACCAATTCAATATTTTGGCTTCTTATACAGTTTCTAAGTTCAGATATTATTCTCTTTTTTTTCTTTTCCTATTACCTGTGTATTTTTATGGAAATGGGACTCAGCAGTAACCTTGAAAATATTTTAATTCTTGATCAGAGATGAGTACAAGGCACTTAAAAAGTTGATCCAAGAGGACTTGCAAGAGGTGGATGACCATTTAGAAGAAGAGGAGGCGAGTTGTGTTCCCCCTTGTACCAGCTGCTGAACCATTCTTACCTGTCTTCCTAGTAATTTATGTGTCTGGACTTTTTCTAATAATCTAAAATGCACTTGTGAAATGCAGATTGATGCTGCCGAAATGATAGAAGAGTACAAATCATCAGAGCAAATGTAAGTACAGTGTGTCCAACAGAAGTGAAATACTCGTGTTCTAACTTGCCACTGGCTAATCTTTTCTAACTGATGCTTATCACCGACCTTTCTTTTTTTTGTTGCATTAATCTGCGGGGCCTACAGGGAGAAAGTGGAAATTATTATGGAGAAGAAAATGGAGATGGATGCTGCCAGGTTAGCCAAACATGGAAGCAGTTCTGAAGTTTCTCACAAACAATATGAAAATGACAAGTCAGCCAGTGATGAAGACAGCGAAGAGAATTTTGCTGTGGATTGGAGAGCTCAGCACCTGTGAAGTCTTCTCCCAAAGTTGCTGGTAGAACTCTTCTCAGTTTGCTTCTTATTGTAGTAACTTAATTGTCGAAAAGGAAATTGGTTTGATTTTGGTGACATTCTCACAAATCTCACGCAAAATCTGAACAACCAATTGGCACAATGTTCATCGTTTTCGAATTTTTTTTCAGTTACATATGCTTTTCTTTATTCTTCTATAATAAAAATAGAAACAGCTTTCAAAAACAGATATTCAAACCCAAAACAAGAGTCGTTAAAAGAAATTTTGCATTATTCATATCTATATTGTACTTACATGGTGTCCATATCAAAAAATTGAACCAATTACCCTTAACAAGAAGAGTCAGGTAACCAAGCAGTACATGTGCAATGATTGTTTCTGAATTGTTATGATGCAGGAGGAGCCTAAGTGCAAACTTAAATGACAGAACTTAGCTTCTGAACAGAACATTAACATAGTAAATGAGGTTGTGAAAAAGTTGTTGGTTTAGACTTGTTGGCTCGAGAGCCAATTCATAGCTTTACTGACTCTTGCTAACTTACTTAGGCAACTTAACTATTTTGAATATTGATTCACTTGTGGCAATGGCATATAGAGAGTTGATGCTGAAACTTGAATGTAAATTGTGCAAAGAGAATTTTCAGGGCAAATGAAGATGAATGGTATAATTAGTAGCATTCAAGTAATGAGTTTCATTCAGTGTTTTATAGTTTGCTTTTGCATTATAGTAAGTTTGCGGCAGATTTGGGGCAATGGGGTTGATTTTGCACTACCTTAAGATGTTGAAGAAAATGGTGTCATCGAAATCCCTACCACATAAATTTTATGGTATCAAAGAACAAGAAATTGAGCATAATCAAATTAATTTGCAAATACATTATTATATGCTATTAAATTATTTGGAATTTTATAAACTGATACCATAAAATTTATGCTTTAGAATTGTTTGCTGAACTGCATATAACAGGCAGTGTTCCAACTCATTCAGATTGATAGAGAAATTCAATCTAAACCATGTTCATTTTATCATAAACTTGAATAAAATCCCTTTCAGATCACTTCAAATGGCAGAATAAAGTCATCATCAATGAGTGCTGCTGGGTTTAAAAAAGACATTAAGCGGTTCAGTTTCTTCTTCCGAAGGCAATTCTTTTCAGCATAAACCTTATTCAATAACCATTTACATTACCAAAGAACAAGCCGTTACTACTGTGAGAATGTGATGGGTGTTTAGCTGATCATAATATTTCGTGTACACTTACAAAGACTTCTAAACGCTACAATCACCTAAATTATAACTCTCTGAAAAAAGATTAAGCTTTCATTTTGTTTATGTTTATACAATTCAAACTCTTGCTATTACTTATCTTCTGGGCAGCATGACAAAAGCAGTTCATTCAAGAACTTGTGCAAAACATCAACCTTGAATGTTCAAGTACTTTATCCAATTTGCTGTCTTACAATGTAATAAACTGATAAAATGATCCTTCTATCTATTTCGTCACACCAGAAGTCTTAAATGAATTAGCTAATGCAATCAAGTTTCACAAACTGATCAAGATGCTCACCAATACAGTAACTCCAAACGTGAAACATTTTATCCAATTAGCTGGTGAAAGTATTTGGTGGTGTTGATACTTCCACGTCATCATACCATCCTCCAATTATACACTACCATATATACAACCGTCCCTGAATTCAACATCATCATAATGCATTGCGTATTCGTGATAAGACATAGTGGTATACAATTGGATGCTCATCATCTTGGTGGTATCAACACCACCTAAGACTTTCTCAATTAGATAAGCTTCCTAATATACAGAAGAAAAAATAATGACAAAAGAATTCATTTGACAGCAGTATTTTTGTTGAGTTATACAATGATAACAACATTTCACAGAAAGGAAAAGAAATATAATTATAAAAAAAAGGTGGGGGGGGTGTTGGGGTGGTTGGGAAAGCTATTAACGAATTAATTGGAAAAGTTTATATCAACTTACACTGGGGGTTTGTCCATCAAACACTCCTCCCACAGAGAGTCAACATTCTACAGCAGCTAAGAGTACATAACCAAATCGTATCTGTAACACGAGCATTTCGTGCCAGATATTTCCAAGCATTTCTCTTCACTTCTTGGCAAAATTGGCACAATTTATTTTGCAGGTTGACATGAGGAAAACATCTAATCATAGTCTCACCCATGACTCTATATATTTTTTTTTCTAAATAAGGAACTTGACAAAACATCCGGTGGAATCGTCTCTTGGAGATCAATCTGACTTACTTTTGATGCTACATACATTTCCAACAACTCCAACAATACTTACTACAACTGCAAATACCAACATTAGCCATGATAAGAACTTTTCCCCAAGGCTTAAGCTCGGTCCTTGCCCACTTAACCTTAATGCCACAAGAGGGGGGAATATAAAACCCAATGACACTGCTGTAGTTGCCCCTGTAAATTTGAAAGCAGTCCAAATATTGGGAATCATGGTTGAACCAAAGTAAATCAATACCAGAAGCACCACTGTTAAAGCCAAAGACCTCTTCCTACTGTCTACGAGTGGAGCTGATCCCTCAAAGAACAAGGCATCCACAGCCTGCCGAAGCGAAAAGTGAACAACAGGGAAAACAAGGACCAAATGAAAAATGTAACCAATCCTGACAATATAATTCAAAGCAGAACTGAAACTTATCCCCAGATCCTTGTCAAAATTTGTCAGCACATCAGCTTCAGTGTCCTTTCCAAAAAGCAAATACCCTGATAAGGCCGTCGATGAATAAACCACGATGCAAATAAGAGTAGTAATCCTTCCCACATGGTTCATCTTTTGGGGGGACCGGCCTTCAAGTTCATTATAGATAGGTTGAACATTGAAGTGACAAACATATGCATTCGACATAATCGGAATCACCACAAGCAAATCCAAAATTGCCATCTTTGACCCAAAGTCCGGGCTCATCCTTGGAGGATCGATTTTTCCTTCAACAAGCTTAATAAACGCAACAATAAAACAAACCATAACAAACACAACAGCAAGAGCTACTGAAGCAGCTGAAGTCATGCTCAAGGATTCGATCCTATCTAGCACACAAAGTGGTGCAAGAAAAATCACCACAACTATCAAAACCACTAATTTCCTATGATCCCAGAACCCATTACCTAACCACTGATCAAAAACCCCAATATGATGCAGTGATCCCGACATGACATCTCCAACAATGATCAAATACACCACCAAAACACCAGCATTGTTTATGATTATACAAATTTCAGACAAAATCTTGGCAGGTCTACCAAATGCAAACTGCACAACTTCCCCATATGATTTTGCCTTACAAAAAACGGAAAACCTCACTAACAATTCGACACTAATTTCAGATAAAACACCCATCAAGAGAATTAACACTAACCCTACAACCAATCCAAGAACCTTCATAGTAGCAGGCAATGCCATGATTCCAGCACCAATAATCGTCGTGGTTAAATTAAATACAGCACCAGAAATCCCAGACCCTTTATTGGTTTGACCTTTTATAGGGGCGTAATCATCAACATCCAACTCATCGTCATCATGATAATCGACAAGAATATCATGATCACCAAAATTCTTAAATTCTATCTCGTTTTCTTCGTCAAAAGCATGCAATTTGATGTGGGTTTTCTGCGAGGATATTGGGTTTTGCGGATTACTTTGTAATTGTAATTCTACATCTGAATTCTTTGGTATAGCCGAATAATTACTATCCATTCTCAAAAAAAAAGAAAATGATCTCGCAGGAAGAACAAAAATGCCTAAAAACAAAGATCTACAATGAAAATGAAAATGTCAGTAAATATCAAAAACTTACAAGGAATGAAATCTCCTGATGATAACAAAGAGATTCATGTTTGTCTCCAGGTTTTTCCAGATGGGTTTGAGATGTAAAAAGGAAGCCCTAGATCTCAGGGTCAACTGTTTTCCTCTCGCAGCTCTCAATAAGAGGTTAGAGGAGAGGAGAGGAGAGAATAGTAGATGTACTACAGAGGATACGGAAGCTTTCTTATTGGCGGATTATTTTTTCAAACGTGGACCTTTTTGGTTTTGGATTTCGTTTTATTGGACTTTATTGTAAATAGACGTGAGAATAATTACCTAAATAAATAATAACATATGGATCCCTCTTCTTTCAACTTTTTATTTAAAAACAGAATATATATATTTAAATACGTTGAATTCATACAAATGTGTACGTGTAAATTTAGAGTTTTTAATTACGATAAAATTAATTTATACATAATAAAATTTTATTAAATAAATAAATATATATATATATATAAACATATGTATGTATGTATGTGTGTATATACGTGTGTATGGATGTATAATTTTTAAATTTAATTTTAATATTATTGTAGATATTAAATTAAAGTATAAATAATAAATAATATGGAGATGTAAATGATATTGACCC
>CP135548.1:4327845-4355901 GCA_032402905.1 Khaya senegalensis | reverse complement strand
AGGATGGCATGGTTCAAGAGCCTGTACATTTTTCTTATATACATGACTGTAATGCAGCTGCAACTGTTCTTAAATCATAGAATCATCAACCAAACCCCATCGGTGGAGATGTTCAAAGGTTCTTGAAGGGGATATGAACCAATGCTCGTTAGAAGAGCAATTCAAACTACTGCCAGGAAACTTATGTACATTTTTCTTTCTTGGTGGAAATAATACAAAAGAACGGTTCTCATAAAGCAAAGAGAAGCATCTTATGAAAACCTTAATTCCTCAGTTGAACCCACTTTCAAGTCTTACCCATATGAACATTTCACCAAATGTCTTATTAGATATATATACAAGTAGCTGCTCTGCCATGCCAACAGTAGCTATCTACCGGACATTGCATTCAACTGCCTGTACTACTCAGGGCGGAAGCTTACCAGATTAGGGAGGTCACTTGATTGAAGCCTCTTAATATCATTAGCAGTCACCTTGCAAGACTCCAAGGTCAGTGATCTTAAATTCTTCAGTGGCTTCAAATGCCGTAATCCTGCACTTGTTATCCGCGAATTAGAAACATTTAAAGAGACCAACCCAGTTAACCCTGCATTTACAAGGAAGGATGTTAGTGCAGAGACACCACCACTATTTCGGCAGTAAGGTTCAAAGACCCCGGCAATATATAATATAAATTAATATGTATATCTACACGTGTGCATGTGTGAATATGTCCAATTTGATTTTCTTTCTTTTGAACCTAAGAAATTTGGATGGTTAAATTAGCAAAAGTGACCTTCAATCTGGATGATCAGACCTCTAATAGGGTTCATGTAGAGTCAGAATTCATCAACTAAAGACTAAATTACTCTCCTAAATCCAGTTGACAGTAACAAATTCTAAACTCAAAAATAAGCTTGTGAACACCACAATCATTTATCCTAGAAGAATTGCACAAGAAATTTCAATCCAGGTTCCTCAAGATGGTGCTTTCAACAATTTCTCTAAGCTGATTATAGTTATTTATCCAAAATAAGGAGATAAAAAAATCAGGCAGATACCAGAAATCAATTCCAATGTTTTATCTGACAGGTTGCAGTTTTGTGACAGATTTAGCAGTGTCAGGGATGAAAGATCTTTGATATGCTTTACACCTGTGTCAGTCAATCCTCCTCCACATATTTCCAAGGACCGCAGGTTCTTGAAGTCTATTTGATAGAGCGCACAACAAAGATTAGTAACCATAAATACCTAACTCAATTCAAATCAAAGGCTGTCAACCAAAATCCTAATGAATTCATAAATAAGAGAGCTCTTATTATTGATTAAAATATAAACTAACATGTACATATCAAGATAATTAGTAAGTGATTAGGTTCCAATTTCATAATTACAGCATTCTAATTTCAAATGATATATAAAAGTTCTCTGTATACAGTCATGTATGAATGTTACAATAATAATAAAAAAAAAGTATATGACCCAGAATATCATATGGTTCCAAGAAATAAATTGGATAAGGAATATCATGCACACAAGTTTTCATCTTTTGAAACCCCATTAGGTGTTTCAAAATGATTACAACTCACGATAGTACATCTATTTGTAAAATTGAAAATTGAACCACACTCCTTGAACATCTTTCCAAATTTATTTGGCGGGTCAAAAAATGCCAGTAAGAGCAGCTTTCCTGTACTATGCACCATGCATTCACCAGGGAATTTGTTTTTCTTCAAAGGTAATTGAAGCATTAAAGTTTAATATAACATACTTTGCAAATAAGCTGTTCCAGAGTCTGTAATACGTGCTCCAAAGAGATCCAGATGGGTCAATCCTGTCAAACCTGTATAAAGTAATGCAGAAAAATGCCATTTGTTCAATGCATTCCAAGAATAAAAATGTCAGATTTATTTACATCAATCAACTTAAAAGATTAATTAGTATGTATTGAGCTTGCAATAATACTTAGAATTAGAAAATAAAATTTCTCATCAGTCAATAATGTTAAATTAGAATGAATCTCAAACCTATTTCATCCAGAGACAATTGTAAAATACCCAGCATTAATGCAAGAAGAAGGGAAGGGACAAAGTGGGGGAAAGAAACACTTGGAGGTCAATATTCGCAAACCCCAAAAGGAAAAAATGCTTCAACTGGAAGACAGCTCCATAACATAAATAAGGAAACAGTCATCATAAAAGGTCAATAATCAAAATTCCAAAGGCACCATTCATATAAAGAAACTTACTTGTGAGAGCAGCAAGTCCAGAATCTGTAATTTGACGAACATCAAGATTAAGTGATTTAAGGGATGACAATCCGGCCAGTTTTCTTAAACCGCCATCCAAGACTCCAGTGAATGAAAGATTTAAATTCTCCAGATTACCCAAGCCTTGGAAAAAATAAAAATAGATAAATACAGTCAGGTTAACACGATATAATGTCCACCCTTTCTCACACTGAGCAGACATAACACCCAGGAAAAAGAGGGAAACAAATTGACAACAACGAGCCATTTTGAGGAAGGCCCATGGGTGAGAAGAATAATTTTAAGCCAACTTCTATCCAGAATCACGACAATTGTATATGAAGAAAAAAGATTAAAAAAACGGCTCAACAAAACCAGCATCATATTACACCTGGAAAGGGAGCATAGTATAGCAGATATCCAGTTTATATCCAGCAGCATTAAGACACAGTAATTGGACAAAGCCACCAAACAGATAAATCAGAATACAAGATTTTTTTTTGGCTGCTTTGTGGACTCTTGATCCAGTATGCAATTCTCTTCTTTTTCAGCACATATTTTCTATTTCTTATAAAAAAATAAAAAAAGAGTCAATCTATGGAAACCAACAATACATCCATTCATTTTTTAAGTGTTTCTGCACGTATGAAATGATCTATCATTTCACGAATAGTATGTGAATGTCTAACCAGAGAGATGGCGGAGCCCACTGCTTCCAACCTGGGTGTCAGACAACTCCAAACATTTTAACTGACAAAGGCCTGAAACCAATGCATTCATATGCAAACATCAGTGCCTCGTGTGACATGAGAGATATGTAAGAGCCAAAAAGAGAAGATGAAGATGAGAGCCAAAGTTATGAAAACACAAGGAGATCAAATGCTCATTAGGTAATAATGCAGTAAGCTATGCAGCAAATCAAGTCACGGCAACTTTAAAATATTTAAAAATGCAGCAATTTTTCAGAAACCAGTATTTACTTCTTCGTATGTCAATGTAACAAGATACTAACATAAGTAACTTGTTCACATCAATAAAAATGGCTGTCAGACCAGGAAGACATACGAGGGAGAATGGCAAACTTACCAGGAAATTTAAGAAATTCCTAGATCCAATTCATGTTAATAATCTCCTTCTGCTGTCTATTGCCCCTAAAGACTATTTTATGGGTCTATTGTACTAAGTCAGAAAAGAACCCGACCATAACTAGATCCCAAAACATAATAATTTCTGTCAAGTTTATGATCAGAGGAAAAAATTGTTGCAAACTGGCAAGGATGCAAGACATTTATGATCACAATTACCACTATAGAATGTAACTGTTGTTTAGCAGAAAAATAGAATAATGATTAATGACTGTATCATTATTAATGATTTCGTGCTTTATGGTTGATGAAAGCCTACACATTTAGTTTAGACATAGATAAAAGCTTTATTTTACCAGACACTCAAATTCACTATATATATATATATATATCTGTGCAATGAATATTAAAATTCTGGGACAAAGTCAAGCATGGAAGAATTATATAAACCAATCAATAAACAACTCCAGCCAGAAAAGTTTTAACACAAGAAAGTTCAATTGGCACAAAATAGAGGTTAGAATAAAAGGGAAACATTTATATTAGTCACCTGTTAAATTAACTAGTCCATCATCACCAATTCCGCATGAATCCAAGTTCAAGCTCTCCAACTTTGTCAATCCTGTTTCAAAGAAAAAATTAATATAAATGAAGTGTAAACATTATCCACAAAGTGGTAATATACTTCCACTCAATTTTTCATTTTTCTTTTCCTTTTAAAGATCACTATAGTTTGCAAAAACCATTGCCAACCAATTAAGCTACATAAACAGAGAAGCTGTAGGTGGATGTCGTAATCGTGATGCAATAATCATATTAATGCATTTGTGCTACAATGAAGGTCCTAAAACCGACTACTTCTAACACCTTGAAAAGTCCATTAATTTGATAAGCAAAAGGCAATAAAAGTTCAACAGTCAATAACTAAACTATAAGACCAAAAAAATGCATCCTACCAAGTAATCAAATATAAATTCCAATTACTGCTTATTGAATAGGGAAAAAAAAGGCCATTATTCTACTGTGAAACGAAAATATGTTTATCTTTACATATTCCACATCACAGACACTGTGAAACGAAAATATGTTTATCTTTACATATTCCACATCACAGACACAAACAAGAATGTAAAACAACTAAATCAGATTCTTGACCACAAAATAAATAACTAATACAAATGTAGCCCAAAACAGATAACTAATCCCAACAACATTAACAAAATTATAGCCCACCTTTCAAGTGTACCAAACATGCATCTGTGATATCATTGAAACCCAGGTTTAATACTTTTAAACTCTGAAGCTCTGCAGAGAAAAAGTATTATATGAGGGCAAGGTTAACATTAAATTTCTAATAAAAGCAAAAAACTATCAGCATCTTATCTATTTGCACTATATTCCACGATCCTAAAATGAGCAATTAACCGAAAATGAAGACAACTTACTGGAAAAATTCTCACAACCATCATCAGACAGTTGACATCTGTTAAGATTCAAATATAACAGGGCCCCAAGAGCTGCAGAGAAACAGGCAATAGAGTAACAATGATAGACTCAAGGCAAAATATTGAGTGTATGAATGTTATAAAATCAAGCAACTCTTTCTGACCTACAGATTATAAATATAGATCATACCGTCAGTTGGATTTTTTTCCACATACAATCTCCATGATTTGCAATTATAGTAGATATTTAACTTAACAACCATCAAAAATAAATTCTACTAAATGCATGATTTGGAAATTGCAGGTCGTGATGCCATTGGAAATAAACCAATTAATATTCCCTATAAACTCAGAACACAAAGCAACTCTAACCTGAAAGGGATTCCAAACAAGAAGCAGTCACAGGACAGCCTTCCAGATTCAGTAGAGTAAGCTTCTGCAGACCTGAAAAACAAAAAGAAACACTTTTCAGTTCAAAGGAAAGAAGTTTGAAAAACTGCATCAAATGACCATAGAAATTGTAAAAACCAGGAAATTTTACTAGTCAAGAAGGTTGGAATATTTGGTTGAAAGTCTTGAAAGTGAAACAAAACTGAAGTCATGAAACATGGAAACCAAGGATGTCGTATCAAATTTATGAATATAATGTTTCAAAGGTAGTTGCTGAAGATATTAATAGCCACTGCAGCTTTATTTGAATTCTCTGATCCATTTTTTATCGATTGAGTATATTTTGGTAGTTTAAGGTGTTTTCCAAACTAAGACATGGCTATGCTCCATTGTTATAATCTAGTTATCTTGCCATTGGTTAGGTCTACTAATCAGAGTGTACAGATTATTTTAGTTTCAGAACAATCCCACTAATGAAAATTATACATTTATTTTTAATTTGAAACCCTTGTACTCCCAATGAAACCAGTGTTCTGACTTGGTTGGGTCTACTTTGCAAGGGACCTTGATTAAGCTTAACAATTCAACAACACATTACATGCACCAGAAACCCCATATTCATCAAAACAAAGTGGATCGTTTGTATTTCCAGGATGTAATGTAATTGTAAAATGTAAAGCCTGACAACATATGATAGAAATAAAAATACCTTTCAAGTAAGTAATGCCAATATCTGTAACCTTGCTGCAAGAAATTTGTAAGCTTTTCAAGTTCGTAAGCCCTGAAATATAATTACAACAGTAACTTACATTAGATTTTCACAGCATACAAACTTGAAGAGATAATAAACCTAATTCATGCACCCACCAACATATTCAAAGGGTAATAAAGAAATGAATTGTTCTTTTAATAGAGAAAGCTAGGAGAATTCCTGCAAGTAGAGCTTGGCTCTGAAAACATCCTTAATAACTAAGGTAAGCCTTAATGCAATGGCTCATCCAAACCAAGTGCCATCAAGCTGGTTGACTAACAACAAGGTTCAATTGTTTGCAGATCCCATGATCAACATTGAAGAGTCAAAGGGTATAGAAATATACTCACGCTAAAATGAAAGCAAATTATTAATGAGGATAATTGATAATCATCATACAGTGTTGCACATTGAGTTTATGTTCATTTTTCATTCAAAAGATTAGACACATTTAAGGAAACTGTCATTTTGTCCAAGATTGGTGATAATAAAGAAAATGCCAATATATATATGAAGTCATAAGATCAACTAAGTGACGTTTTCGGTAAAACTTGAGGAAGAGGAAAATTATTTGGGATAGGCAACAAGCTAAGCATAATAAATCAATGCTTCGGCTTGAGGAAGAGTGCTGAAATGTTGACAAAGGGATTTATTGTAATATAAACATGACATTAGAGTATTCTATTTATGAACACAATCATTACTGCTCTTTTAAAACTGACAAACAAACACTCATTACTGGTCTTCTAAAATTGACTGACTGACGGATGTACCAAACAAACACTCGATATAGGTCTTTTAAAACTGACTGACTGATGCCCAGCTGCCCACACATTATTCAAAAGAAAACACTACGAATAATCCAAAATAGAAAGCCATAGGGGAATTACCAGAGAGAGGCTGCATATCATAATCTGTTATGCAATTGCACCATTTGATATTAAGAGACTCCAACTTTGTTAAACCTGTAAAACCAATGTTTGGTACACATCAATCAAATTTATTACATTATTGTTTGAGCATTAATGTCATAGTCATCATGCTGACTTCACACCAATTGAAGTTGACGCCAATTATAGTTTACGCTGCTAAACATTCAGAATTTGAAGGAAAAGGCCAAGCTTAGCACATATGATTTTTCTGCTTTCACTATTCTTCTTGTTTCAAACATATCAGCCTTATTGCTAATAAACAAAAGAAGAACCAAACTGAGCCCCAAAAAAAAACCCCAAAACCCAAGCACAGCCTTTAGAATACAAACCCTATTAGGTTATGGCCGCTCCCAGTTAAGAATAATGTAGAAATAAGAGGTATCTTTGAAATCTGCAGTGATAGAATCCCAGAGGGAAGACCAAATCTGCACAATCCCATAAAACTACCACATTTTCCCAACTTTCTAAAGCCAAACATCTTTCCAATGAAGGGGAATAACAAGACAAGCTGCCCAACTCAGATCAAGGGTCCTAAACAGCTTAGATCACAAATAAAATAATGATCAATAATCTCCAAGGCCCTTTTATATAAAATGCACCAATCTGGAGATTTTTAGAACAGCAAGTAAACAACAATGGTGAGAAAAACAGATTGTAAAACTCAGATTACATTCGCATGTAAATATACCTGTCAGATGAACAAGACCACCATGAATTCCGGTACATCTTTCAAGGTCCAATTTCACCAAGTTCATTAATCCAGCAAAGGCACTCATCCCTTGTGCAGTAATTTGAATGTTTCTTCTAAAACTCAAGTTTGTCAGGCTTGAGAGACCTGAAAGATTTTTTGTCATACAACTAACCCATGATAAAGCAACTAAAAGAACAAAGTGACAGGGTGTCACTTAAATACTAGAAGGAAAAAGGGAAGCATACAAAAGAGAGAAAACAACAATGAGAAAAATGCACACAAATGATGTTCGAAGATAAAATGGTCACTTCAGCTTTGTATAAGCATACAAAAAAGAATGGCAGTCACTCCAATATCATTTCTGCAACTCCACTACATTATTAATGGAGACGGTTTAAAGTCAAGTAGTAAGTCAAGCATAAATATTGCAGTTTCTACTGACTCAATAATAATAAAGGAGCATTATGCTTGCCTAAACTACCATTCTCATGAACAAGTTTTCAGAAAGAAGCAACAGCCACCACATAAATCATTACAAAAACGTTTCTGTTGATGTTGCAAGGGCCACCATACCTGAAGATCTTATGCACTAGATCTAAAACACAAAAAAAATAAAATAAATGTGCATTTGACAAGTGCCAGGCTGATTACAATCAACTAGACTGGACACTAAGCATCCATCTGCGAGGACAGACAGACTCCAGAATCCTTCAACAGGCAATTACAGGTCTTTGGTCTTCTTTCCTTTAGCCTGGGTTTATTAACTTGCAGAGCACAATCAGTGTTTAGTCCTTTATAGCTCCTGTTTCCATTACATCTAAACCACTGCTCTTTTTTCATATAAAACTCTTATTTCACTGGTTTCTTTCTATCATATATGGTTAATAGAAAAGGCAGTAGTTACTTAAGAATAGTAGCAGCATTCACCATTAATGACGGGTAACTGAAGAAAGATAAGAAAAGGTACCACATAGCTGTTCTAGACCACGATCTGAAATCTGGTTACAGTAATCAAAGTTTAAGGACTCCAGATTTGTGCAATCTTTGAGATGAATCAACCCAGAATCAGTTACATCAGAATCAGCAAGGTCCACACAAAGTAAAGATGATCCCTGTGAAGCGAAGACATCCATCCACTTGTCATTTACCCCAGGGTACTCTCCCAGGCAAAGGTCCTGCCACAAAAACCTTGGAGCTCAACATGATCTTACAACAACAATAAGCACAATGGTTATGACGATTCAGAAAGCTAAATCTCATGCTAAGAGTTACCTGGAGAGCACAATCCCAAAAAGCTTCAAGAGAAATGTCAGTTAGACATTGGGAATATACCAGTTCATTGAAAATTTGCTGACTGATATCCCTTGGGAGCATTGAGAAGGTACTATATCTATCTATGTCCTGTTTAAGTAAGCAGCTTAAAGATCAGTATAGAAAACAAGCTGTTGTGGTCTCCAACCAAGGATGGAATAAACAGTATACCTCACGTATTTTACGAGCACAAAGCTCCATAAGGGATGGGCATTTCCCTTCTCCTCGATGAATGTCCAAAGGAGGCCTTGAAAATGAGGTCATCAACCACTTGGAACTACAACTTTTATGGTACCTTCCAGAAACCCCTCCATGCAAACCATCTTCATTGTCCACTTGGCCTCTCTTCCTAGAACAAGCTCCCCCCATCGACAAAATATTTTGTTACCAATGTGTCATAAAACTGCTGCAGAACTACTTTAATCCATTCAACTACCAAAAACAAAAATGTACACTCTAATTCACCCTGTAATGTAAGAACAAAGTCTATAAGTATTAAGCCCAAATGATAATCAAGAACATGCCTTTTCAATAAACAGCATAATAGTGCCACTGTGATTGTCACACCAGCCCGAGAAACATAAGCATCAAAGAGCGTCATTTGCTAAATCATGGTGAAGATATTAACAGCCAAATAATAATAATAATAATAATAATAATAAAGAAAAAATACTTATCATGTTTGCATTACACATGTTTTTTCTCAGCAAAGTTATACCATGTATTCAAACTGTTTGAAATAAATCTTTTGGTTCCATAAAATTATAAGAACTAAGTTTCTTCTTCTCTTCCTGAACCCAAAATCATAGATGTTTATATGATAAAACTTAAATTGAGTACTCGAAATTTTTGGGCAGTAACTGTTCAAATCAAGAGCCAAAAGAAGATACTTTAACTGATTGATAATATGACGCTAAAATAATAGCAATTAAATAAATTAAGAACAAGAATTTGAGAGTTCGCTAACTATATACTTAAAATGAACAGATTACTAAGTGGAACAAGATGATAGTGGTTGTATAATGTGGAGTGAAAATAGCAACAGTCACAATGATTGTATGTTAGTAATGATGATGGGGCTGTAATGGCAAAGGTTGTGTGGTGCCAGCAGTAGAGGCGGTAACAGTAGCAGAAAATGTGGCAGTGGTGCTCACAAGAGTTGTGGTAGTAGTGATGATGATAAAAATGCCCAATATAACAACATCAAGTTCAAAATCCTTCATATTTCAAAAATTGCACAAGTATACATATACAACATTGATAATGCACTAGTTGCCAAAAATGCAAACACAGAGGCATGCATAGAACTTCAGACAGAGCAAACAGTATAGCGCACTAGTTATAGCAAATAGGAGAACCAAACAAAAAAGTAACTAATCTATGTATTACTTCAGAAATAATTTCTGTAATCAAAACATCTGACTCTAAAATCACATGACTTATTTATTGTATACCGTATACAATGAATTCACAGACTTCACAAAACAATAATATGCCACATTGTGCAAAACCCATAAGATGATCTCTCTCACTTTCTATGCCAACAAACTCCAAAAAATAAACTTTTCACTTTATCTTAGCACATTGTAACAAAAAAAAAAAAGTACAAATGAATCCAATCGCATAAACATTGCCAAGAAAAAACAATGTTTGAGTAGAATAAAAAATGACTAGTGTATATGGATTGTCTTACATTGATGCGCTATGTCAGTCATGAAAAATAAAAAAAGACAGAGAGTTAAAAAATGTTTAATCACAGTCTCATACTATCCACAAACCTTGGATGGTTGTCAAGAAAATACATGAATATAAAAAAAAAACTCAATAATTTGAAGTGAAATGCATGTTTTGGTTCCATATTACATCAAAAAATACCTGAACTAAACCATAATAATATGTCACAGTACAAAGTTCATTTTTTCTCCTGATAAATAACAACAAAGATTTAGACTCAAAGTTTCCTTTTATAAAAACAATTTTGATTAGTCAAAAAATTTACGTTAAATTATTTAACCAAACAAACAGTATCCTTCAATAATACAACATGTTTTCACTTCCAAATACAAAAAAGAGAAAACAGAGTGCATTTAAAAATAAAAACAACAGAGTATTCAAACAAAAAATCTAATGATATACAAGATACAGCGACGATCGTTTTCGCAAACACTGATTCGAGAAAATATTTCCAGCAAAATCAAAAAAGTCTTTCAGAAATATGAAGCACTTATTCTCCGTTAAAAATATCATAAAGATCACCAAAACTCAACAGTTACAAACCTATGACTGATAAAAAGAAGCAGCAGCAACAAAACCACTTCCAAATAATTGAATTAACTTTTTCACCATAAAATTTTCAGCCATCAGTTATTTTCCTCGGAAACAAACAGAATCAAACAAAAACAAAACAGAATCTGAAACAAAAAGGTGAAAACAATATTCTCCATCAATACCTCATCATGATCAACTCTCGACTTTGATAGGGAGAGAGAAATCAAAAGTCTAACGGTGACTGTGAGAGAGAGGAAGAGAGATGATTTCAGAGTAAAGCTTAAAGAACAGTCTAAAATGGACTGACGAAAAGAGCTCAAGTGGCTGTGACCCGAGCCGGAGTCCAGACTAACAGATTTGCGCCACGTTTGCGTTTGAGTCAGCGAGAGCGGTACGATCGCAGTTAGGTGCTCTGAAAAAACTGAGAGATAAGGAGAGACATAGCGGAGTAGATATAAGTGGGTCCCACAATAACTGTGGGACCAACCAATAAGATTTTTTATTCCTTTGGTTTATCCATTGGGAATCGAAGCCGGTGGGTCCGACGAGGGAGCGGGGTTGGGCTATGGAGGATTCCACACGCTGCACGCAACGTTTTCTTGCGGTTGACGTCTAATCTCGTTAGTTTAATTAATTATTTATTATTAATAATAATTAGTAGTGGGTTAGGATTATGATTATGATCATGGGGTTGGGTGATTGTGCATGCGTGTGCATAAAGAAATTTTCCAGGTTCGTTAGTTGAGCCGTTGAAGGTATTTCTTTTAGACCGTTTGATATGATAGATGGGGATGAATGATTCTGGATTGAATTTGGGCCTGTGTATTAGGTATTGGGCTTTTGTGGTTTTCTTTAGTGTGATCTTGTAAGCCCATTAGAGAGCAGATAGAATGTTAAACAAATTTTGGTCCAATCAATTTGGAACTAATTTTAGATTTTATGTTGATTTTTATAGACAGCTGCAAGAAATAAAATTACTAAAATCAATTAGAACACATGCACAGAGAGAGGTTTTATATATATATATATATATATATAAATTATTTAATTTATAAAAATAGAGATAATAAATAAATCGGATCGGCCATGCCATATTAGTATAGTTAATAAATTTAAAATTTATTAATATTTTACGTTGTATTTAAATTTTAAGTTTATTAAATTTACGTAATTTTTTATTAATTTATTAATTTTTTTAAATATTTATAATAAAAATTTAATTAATTAATATTATTAAGATATTATTATATCTCACTTGCATTATATATGCTTACTCGAAATTATTTTAATTTATTTGAAAGTGAGTTTTAAATACATCGGAAATTTAATTATGTGGGATATTTTTATTTAAATTTGGTTATTTTGTTTTAAAAAAATTGTAATTTTATTATTTTTATTTTTTAAAATTTTCATTGGTTGATATAAGACAGAACAGCCTAGAACATTACCAGAACTCTCTTCTCCATTTGGTACCCTGAAATATCTAAAACCCCAGCAAAATCCTTCTCATCCAAGAGAGGCCCACAAAAAAATGACTTCGCTCTCAGCGGGAATAGCCACTACGTTCCTTTCTTTCACCTCTCGCCCGCAAAACCCATTTTCTAAAATCCGAACCACTGTTCTTCCCGCCTTGTTTAGACGCGGAGCTCGAAACTTTTCCTGCAAAACGGCGCCGTTGTCCTCTTCCTTTCACTCCAAAATCATCGCCGTCAATGTCGTCAAACCCAGCCGCCGGTTCTCGGTTGCTGCGACTGCCACGACGGCAAGTGGGGACGCTGACTTGGAAACAAAGATTCCGCCCGATAACAGAATTCCCGCCACGATAATTACTGGTTTTTTGGGTTCTGGAAAGGTATCCTTTTTCCAGTTTGAAGTAATTGCTTTTCAATTTAGTTATTATTATTATTTTTTTTGCGAAAGTTATTGTAATTTTAGGTCAACTCGTTTTTTTTTTTTTTAAATTTATTATTTTCAGAAATTATTTTAATTATTTCTTGGAGAGTATATGGTCATTGTATTTTAAAAAGCAAAATTTTTGTTTTGATAGCCATATGTCATTAGTTTTCCTTAGAAGATAATCTTTGTTTTGGTTACAAATGTATTGTCCAAGGGTTGGGTAATACGGACCCGCCTTGTAAGTTTGTAGGAATTGTTTTCTTTAATAAATGTAGGCTGCACACTTATAATATGGAGCAGTCACCAATGTTACATGTTTGTATTGTGGTTACAAGTTTTGAGTTCTGTTTTTAAGTTGTCACATTTTAGAAACATTAGTGGGCTATACATAGCAAAAGCCAGTTTTGAAGTGTGTTATCAAAATGATGTTTATTAATTTCCTGAATGTTTTGTACTTTCTAACGTCAGAAGAGTACTTCGATGCTAACAAAACTGGGCCCATCTGCTTGTAATTTGGTGATTTACAGACGACATTACTCAACCATATCTTGACTGCAGATCATGGGAAGCGCATAGCTGTGATTGAGAATGAGGTACGAAGTTGAGCTTTAACTTGTCTATTATATATGTTTTAAAAGTTATTGACCGTGTTTGTGGGAACATACTTAAAATGTGATATGTATAGATAAATAACTTCATGATTTTATATCAAAATTGCAGTATGGTGAAGTGGACATTGATGGTTCTCTAGTTTCTGCCAAGGCTACTGGAGCTGAGGACATTGTTATGCTTAACAATGGCTGTTTGTGC
This sequence comes from Khaya senegalensis, assembly GCA_032402905.1. Lineage (NCBI taxonomy): Eukaryota > Viridiplantae > Streptophyta > Magnoliopsida > Sapindales > Meliaceae > Khaya > Khaya senegalensis. The sequence continues at coordinate 4,342,095 of CP135548.1, read as the reverse complement.
TGTACAGTAAGGGGTGATCTCGTGAGGATGATTTCAGAATTAGTCAGTAAAAAGAAAGGGAATTTTGACCATATTGTAATTGAAACTACAGGTGGGTTTTTTGTGAACATACAAGTTTATGGTGTAAGTATGTGATAAGACTATTTGTTCTCGTTTGCTTTTTTTTTTGGTTTCTCTTATTTCAAATATGTAACTGATCAACTGAATCTGTTGGGAATTTTGACTTGTTTTGGCTTGATATGAATTTCAAATTTCACTTTTCAGGATTGGCAAACCCGGCACCAATCATTCAAACATTTTATGCAGAGGATTCCATTTTTAATGAAGTGAAGTTGGATGGTGTTGTTACTTTGGTTGATGCTAAGCATGCTGGTTTTCATTTGGATGAGGTTAAGCCAAAAGGAGTTGTCAATGAGGCAGTAGAGCAAATTGCTTATGCTGACCGCATTATAGTAAATAAGGTATCCACAGTGGTTATGTTCTTCTCTTGCTCTACACTTATTGCCTTCGTCTCCTTGGGATGAAATGTTAGAATTCTTGAATAATTGAGCCCTTTTAAGTCACTTTTGTAGTTTTTCAAAATAATGCCTCATTCTGTGGGAGATCTGCTGGGGTTGCCAGAGGTCATCTAGTCATAGTTTTCACATGCTTGACAATTTCAAGTACACTGATAAGTTCTACTAGGTGGGAATAAAATCGATGTTGAGGTTTCCCATCCCAAAAAAGGTAATAGAAAAATTGTGTCACAGAAATGATGCAGTTGTGCTCTGGTCCTTCTTCAAAAAGCTTCCTTGTTTCTCATGTAGTTGTTTATTGCATTCAACAAGTTATTTGTTGCAATCTATTCTGGAATTTATGGTGTGATATCAGATTTTACTTTTCAGTTCAAATTTGTTCTAATGCCTGACTAATGTACTTATTTGTTTTGTTATCAGACTGATCTTGTTCGTGAATCGCAAATTGCTTCCTTGCTGGAGCGGATAAGGGTCTGCATTTTGCTTGCTTTTCTAAAATGCTTTACTGCACTAGTTCATTTGGTTTATTTTCTTGAATATGACATAGTTTGGGTGAATGCAGAACATAAATAGAATGGCTCATATGAAGCGAACAGAGTATGGAAAAGTTGACTTGGATTATGTTCTTGGAATTGGAGGCTTTGATCTGGAGAGGTTAGTTCTTTGTGATTCCCTTGTTTCTGTGTTAACATAGTGTCTTCTTTTCACAAAAGCTTTAACATTCATATTACATTGTTTCTGGTATACCTGGCAGTTTTCTATACGTTGTTTTTGGTAGTAACTGTGTTACTTTTAGATGGCTCTTGGGAATAAAATTTATTTTCTTTTCCTACAATCCTTTTTGTTATTGTATTCGAAACCAATTCAATAATAAGTTTGACAAAGATCTTTATTTCCTATTTCACTTGTGAGCCAAGGTTGTCACCAGTTATTGTTGAGGGCTGCATTCTCCATAATGCTTATCTTCCTTTATATAGAAAATTCTGAATGGTTCTTGTAGGCAACACTGTCAAATGGATCCTAACCACAATCTTCACACTTGGAAGAGAATTCTTGTATGTTAAATATGTGCATCAAAGGGGTTTGATTACTGATTTTATTCTTGTAGAGCATTTTTTTCGTTTCATCTTCTGGCTTTAGGTCCAGAAGTTAATTAATATGGACAATCTCTCGAAATTAGGAGAAATTTTGCTACCAAGATGGTTAATTTGCGGTGGAGTAGTTAGTTCTGGACGCTCTGCATCATCTGTTTTATTGGTCTGTGTTTGTGTGGTTGCATTAAGAATGGGGTTTTGTTGATGAGAGTTCATAGCTCGTTCCTGCCTCCAATCAAACCTACTTCCCTCCTATTGAGTTACCACAGGCTTATTTGTGCAAATCATTATATTCATTGTCAATGTTTGAAGTTCAATCAGTTTGCTAATTGCTAAAATGTGATGACGGTTTTGAGTGAAATCCAACCTGCTAAAAAGAAATAATGTTCAAAATAAAATGTCAGAAGTAAAGTGGAAACTAAAAAGATAGTGCATATTGCTACATGCTGAACTCAGTTTCCTGCAGACTACTGATTAACTTTTTGTAGACTTGTCATAAACTATACTTATTGTTCCTGAGATGCTCCTTGCTTGCATTTCTTCTCCCTGGTTGTCTTTGTTAATATATTTGGTTAACATTTCCTAGTGCTTGCCAGGATTGAGAGTTCTGTCAATACTGAGGATGCGAAAGAAGATCATGATGATCATAACCATGTTCATGATCACCATCCTGACGAACATGACCATAAACATGGTATTGTATCCAATCACAATTGCAGAATCTCATATGGCTCGCTGTAAAATATTGTTTTCTTTATATATGCCATGAGCAATTTTACCTGTTGCTCCTTGTGGAACGTGCCAGGTGACTTGTTGATTGCTTGTCACCTGAGATTAAAGCTGGAATGTCCATAAATCTAATCGTAGCTACTTTCCAATTTCTTGGCTTTTAGAATTTAATCCTCCTACCAGGGGCTTATTTTTGAAAAATAAGCTGGTACACTTTCAAGAACATAGTGCCTGTCCTTGTGAAGAGATTGTCAGCAGCTATTATTAATATTCAGTTTTCAGCACTTGCCATATCTACAACCTCAACTCCTGATTATTGACACCACTGAATATCTGATTTTGGTGGATCCTCCTTGAGAGCTACTCTTCCCACTTTTTATGGCTCCCCTTCTTTTCCCTTTAAAAATTGTAGTGCGTGAGACTTTGTGAAGCATTCGTGAGCAGCATGCTGCTACATAGATTTTATCTCAATTTTGGAATAGATTTATTGTTTGTTTTGGTGTTCTGGTCTCTTGGAGTCATAATTTACATTTCTGTTCACAGTATTATTGGTTAACATAGTAACATCAATTCTTTTTGGGTGGTACTGATCTGCAGAACATCATCACGATCACCATTCACATGATCACACTCATGATCCTGGTGTCTCATCTGTTAGCATAGTTTGTGAGGGAAGCTTAGATCTCGAGAAGGTTGGTTTTATGCAGTTTGTTGGAAACTATGGATGCATGGAGTATCTTTACCACAAGAAATTTTCCTCCATAGCTGCTGCTTGAAGGATTTTTTTTTTCAATATTTTATGAATGATCTCTTCACTTGAAAATCTCAGAAACTGACAGTACCAAGCTGACATGTAATTGCTTATATTTTCCAGGCTAATATGTGGCTGGGTACATTGTTGTTAGAACGTAGTGAAGACATATATCGGATGAAAGGTCTCCTATCCGTGGACGGTATGAGTGAGCGATTTGTCTTTCAGGTAACCCGGATAATTTTTATCAATTTTTTTTGCTGTTTAAAATTTGCTGGAACAAGAATTTAATATTATTAGATATATATTATTTCCCACTAAATTTTTTCATTTTTCGGTTGATTATGGTTTGTTGTTCGACAGGGTGTTCACGACATATTTCCAGGTTCACCAGATCGGTTGTGGGCTCCAGATGAACCAAGAATAAACAAGATTGTGTTTATTGGAAAGAACTTGAACGGAGAGGAGTTAGAGAAGGGTTTTAAAGCTTGCTTAGTGTGAATGTGATCACTTGAAAAAATTTATTTTGTTTGACAATATATTAATGTGAATCTTGTTGACTGATTATAAGTTAAAAAGAAAATTAAATTTTTGTGTTGTAACAAATTTGATCTACTAATGTTTTCTTCCTTGGGATTTACCTTTTTTTTTCGTGGGTTTAAACAGTGTAGATCCATCGGACTTAATTTAGTATTAAACGATAGTGTAAAATCTCGACGTTGGTATTTCATTGTGTTTACTGTTAAAAGAGATGTTGAAAACAGAGCAATGAAATCCATCGAATATTATTTAGACATGTAAAAGGTTTGTACAAAATCAACTACTAAAATTAACCAAATATGGTTGCCAGTCTAATTACACATCATTTGTATTCACATCTGAAACGCATAAACATCTTAAAACAGATTTTGTGAAAAAGAAATTCTGTATAAACATACGTAGTAATCACACAATCATCATCAACTTGAATTGTATTAATTTTCAGAGTTCAGAGCAAAGTCAAACAAAAAAAGAATGAGAACAAATAATTTGATCGGTTTTTGTCTTGTCTTTTTCCTTGTATTATGTGTTTTGCATGAAGCAGCAAGAGCTGTACCAACTGGAGGTCCTATTGGGGTACCACCATTTAATATAAGCGAGAAGGATTTGCTGCAAGATTTGAAATTGGAAGATAACATCAAATTTGGACGCTTCTCTAAGACAAGGGCTCGGAGTTTTATAAAAAGATTCAATCTCTACACCTTCACCTAATTTTCCAACATTGATTATTTCTTCCATGTCAGAGCAATCTCTTATATGAAGAATTTTAAGATTTGGAGCAAAAACAAGACATGTCGAGTCCCTTCGTTTACAGCAACTGAATATTGGAACAGTGCCAAGGCTATGGAAAATATGAGGCTGCTGTCGAGCCTTTTGTAGTTCGCCTATAATGCCAATCTTCAGTTCTTCCAAAATTTTACAATCCCCATCATCAAAGCGTCTAAGATATACCAAAGACTTCAGCTCTTTTGGCAATTTAGTCATCGATAAATTGAGGTAATGTAGTGAAACCAATTTTGGAATTTCAGAAGGTAATTTAGTTAGAGAATGATTATGCGACAAGTTTAAGACTCTCAGGGAATGTATAAATTGGAAGAAGTCACTATTGATCATCTTCAAATGATTATTCTGAGCCCGTCTCCTTAATTCTTGAATTGCATGGCTCCACTCTTGAGGTGCCTTCCTGCAAGCCCTAGCTGGACGGACTGTCTTGACTGCAAGTGGCAAGCAACCACAGCCCTTGGTCACAGTTTTGGCAAGCTCAGGAATATCAGGATGAAAGTGAAAGGTGGGTGTCTTCTCCAACCTTCTTTTTGAATAATTCTCAAGCTTCTTCATCTGTTAGACACACCGCTTTAAATTTCATCTGAGCTTCGATGCAGCCGCAAACAGCAGCAGAATGTGTTGTTTACATATACACTCAAACATCTTAAAGAATATTAAAGGTACTCTGAAGTACATTTTATAATCATTTATTAAAGGCTAATTGTTTTTTAAAAAAAGACATAAGAAAGTAATACTAAACTCCTAACACTATTATTAAACGTTACCGCATAAAACGTTTTGAAACTGATTCTTAAATTGATAAAAGTAATTATGAGATTGATTATTTAAAGGCAAAAACTGTAAGAAAATGATCTTATTTTTGCTTATATCAAACCCAAGTTTTTAAAACTTGAAAATCACCCATAATAGGTAAGGTATGAGACTCTCAGGCTTCCAATAACTTAACCAAATTGATTGGTGAACAAATTGATGATTCTTTCAGGCAACGTTTTGCAAAGAAGTAATGAACAACTTCGCTTGGATGGAATGGATCAAAAAACAAATGGTTATTCCTATTCTTGCATGGTACATGAACATTACGATCACAAGGCCTTGTCTGGTTCCGAAACACATCAATGCAACAAGAATTTTTGGTGTCTGTAATACCTGCATGCATGAAAGCACGTATTACTATGACATTCACTGACAATGTGTAATCAATTAAGTGAAACTTTTAATGAATACATACCGTATGAAGCAGGTGAAGCCAAAAGATCTAACCAAACTTTGAAAACATTTCCGTAAACAAATTTAGATCCTGAGAGATTGGATTGAAGTTTTCTTAGTAATTTGAAGAGTTGATTGTTGTACACAATGGCACGATTGTTCGTTTCCTCGACACAGAGTGTTTTAGGTTTGTTGACGGCTAATGCATCAGGTACACAACCTAACGCACCGGCACTGTTCACTAGAAATTTGCGTGCACCAAGCCTATACAATCTCTGTGAATATGAAGAAAGAATTAACGAAGCTATGAACAATTTAGTCAAGTATATGCTGGCGAAGAACAATCATGCATGTTTCACCTGTAGCTTTGGGGAGAATTCCTGACAGACAAATCTAGCAAACTTTGAACTATTGTTTTTAAACTTTGCTTGCAATTCATGGTGTCTATTGTATGTCATGCCCAAGTCTGCATTCGCCGTGTTGATAAAGAACAGCGATTTGGACAAATATGAGTCCATACTTTCTGTGTTATTGAACTGATCTTTCAAGTTCTTTATTGTATTCTCAAACCCATCAATTTGTTGATCAAAAGTTAAGCATTGCCCCTACAACAAAAGAAATTCATTACACTGTCAAATTCATGTAGAAGGTATTAATATTATTCCATGAAAAGATTTATCTCACCAAGACATTAGTACCGTAAGGCAGAATGCCACAGCCATTGGATCCATAATTAACCCCAGTTTTCACTTTTTTAATCTGTAGTGGATCTTTCAAGCTTAAGCTTGGAGGAGGAAATGGCAATCCCAGTACTTGAGCTGCAGTTTCCAAAATACGTATGAATCAAGACAAAGCAAAGGAAACAAAACTGTTTATCAAGTGTTTTTGTTTTCTTTAAACTCATCTTCATTACCAATAAAGTCAGCTTCAGTTCGACCATTGGTGAATCGACCAGTAGGTTTTCCGCCATTAAAATCAATTCCATAGGGTGTGTAGTTTGCTTTGGATTTTGTATCAAGAAAATTGTTGTTTCCACTGTCAACCACTGAATCACCAAATACATAGAGAGCTGGCACATCAAATTTGATTTTGTTTCCCAAGTTCAAATGTTGCAGTAAATCCTTCTGGCTTACATTAAATGGTGGTACCCTAATAGAATCTCCATTGCTTGCAGCTCTTGTTACTCCATGCAGAAGACACAATACAAAGGAAAAGACCAGAAGAAAACTGCTGAAATTACTCCTCATTTATGTACTGATTTTGCTTTAACTCTCTTAATCTAAACAATTCATGTTTATGAGAATCGTGTGGTTACAATAGATTTATACAGAATTTTTTTTAATAAATTCTGTCTTTGATCTCATTAAAAATGATGCTTAAGTAATGAAACTGTCTTGGTTCTAACATTTCCTTCCAGTAAACGGAAGAAAAATCGAATGCTAATCAGTCAGTTAAAATTTTAATTATTTTTACAAATTATGATTGTATTTATTATTTTTTATTATGTTATGGTTACAAAACTTTTAAAATAATCCATTAATTTTATCTATTTTTTTGAATTTAATGTTAATATTAAATTGCAATTATGTTTAATTACTTTAATATTTTGTTTAATACTTTAAACCGTTCACTACTATACAAAGAAAATTTAAAAAAGATGATATGTTAGTGTAATTTATACTCTCAATATTTTGCCAAATCGAGCAATTGCAAAATTAAAATTTAGTGTTTTTCTTGCATTAATAGTATAAATTTGATTAAAATATATTATAAATATTTTATATCTCTAACTTTAAAATAAATAACATAAAAAATACATAAGAAGTGAAAAAATAATTAACATAAAATTAAAAAATAAATATATTTTATATTTAATATATTATAATTAGACTTTAATCTTCTTTGTTAAAGAAAACAATGTCAATTATTCCATTGCTTAATAAAAAACTATTTTAAGAAACGTTATTTTTGTAAAATATAAAATTTTATAAAATATTTTTAGACTTTTTTGGATACTTTGTAATATTTTTGGGTTTATTATTTTAATTTGTCATTTATTTATTTAGTTATTATTTTTTATTTTTTAACATGTGTATTTATAATCTTGATAAATATATTTAAATCTTTTTAAATAAACAACCTAATAATTAATCCTGTGTAATTGAACTGTAATCACAATATCATTATAAGTAGGATAATAAATGAAAATTAAATTTATAAAATTTTTATAATTTATTTTAATTGAACTGATAAGCTTCGCCTGCTCATTGACAACAATGACAGCGAAGTCAAAACCCTAATCTAGTTTCCTTCTTCACTCACCCTCACTCTTTCGGTTTTTTGACTGTTGACCCGTCAAACACTGAATTGAATTCAATACTAAAAGCTCTGACGCAGATCCATTCCTTTCACAAGCAGCCTACTCGACACAAACTCCTCACTCTTCTGCATACTCTCTCTCTTGTTTTATTTCCCCTGTTTTCTGGGTGTCTGTTTGTTTCTTGAATTATTTTTTTGAAGTTTGTTCACTCCTAATGGAGATGGAGACTCTTCTACGTAGTAATACCGTTGATTTGGGGAGGATTCTTTGCTCTGTGGTGAAATCTTTGGTGGTGGAATTTCAGAAGCCTCTTCTTTGCCTTCTGTTGGCGGTACATTATTGTTTACTTGATCTTATATCTTATATATATTTTTTGTTTTTTTTAGAGTAAATATTGCAAATTTGGAATATTTATGATGCTTTAATTAGATTATAAGGTAGAATTTGTTGATTGGTTCTGTGATTTAAGGATGTTCTTGTATTGATTGGTGATTTTCTGTAACCAAGTTGAATACTTTGGTGACCTAGCAATGGAAGAAAGGATTAGTGCAATGATGGCTAGTTATCTGTAGAATAGTTGAGTGCTTGACAAAGCACGGAGGAAATAAAGAGTCGTGATTTGTGATTATGTGGGTGTTCTTGTCACTGGAATTTTTTCCCTGCTCAAAGGTGTTGCAATTTGGAATTATTTGGATTTCAACTGTGCTTTAGGAGCATTGGCATGTTTATGGTTTGATTCAGGTGGGTTTCATAGATCCTTTGGTAGTTTGTTGGGGGCTTGAAATGAGATATTAGCAATCTGTTGGCATGTTTATGGTTTGATTCAGGTGGGTTTCATAGATCCTTTGATAGTTTGTTGGGGCTTGAAATGAGATATTAGCAATCTGTTAGGCCGTAATTCAGTTTTTAAATAATTTTGAAACCTTGATTGAAGCTTACCATTTTGATTTTAGTGGTGGAGTTGATTGCTTTTACTCTCTGTCATATATTACTACCTACCCTCTTGCCCACGAGCCACTCTAACTATTTGGCTCCTAAAACATTGGTTAGGAGAAGAAAATGTGTGGGTACTAATACTGTCATAGCAGGGCAGAATTTTTTTTTTTTCCCCCAAACTGATTAGGCATGAAATACAAGTCTATGTTGCTGTTAGGTTGTGGCTTCTGTTTTAATTTATTGACAAGTTTAATGGTCTGCTTATTAGTTTACTTTATGAATATTCATTTCCTTAATGATTATGGAATTATGTCTTAGAAACCCTGAAATTCCACCCTTCCCAAGGTTTCTCATTATTCTCTTAATCCTTTCCCGAGCTTTGTACATCTAGTTTTCAGATCATCCACTTATCTTTTCAAGGTTGTTTGTGCTTGCTATAATCCTGTTCTTTTTATCATAGTTCTGTCATGATGCAATATCCAAAAAGCTGTCTTTTTTAACCAGTTGTGAAATAGAAAATTTGGTGTTTCAAAGTTTTTGTCCTAATTAGCTGATAATATTTGCTTGTTTGAACATATTCTACCATTAACAGATTGGATGTCACTTTAATGATACCAACAAATTGACAAGGTTGATGGCAGCGGATCATAGGTGAGATAACTTTTCTTTGATTTCATTTGTTTTGAGCTCTTCCTAATTATTCATTCTATGGGGTGAAGAAGTAATTGGGTTCTGGATACGTTACTGCATTGCAGGTTTCCGTTTGATGAGCTGACTACAGTGAAAGAGTCTGTTGAGGAAAACAAAGATGCTGATGAAAATAATGATGCAGAAAGTGAAGATGATGATGCCGGCGAGGAGGAAGATGATGAGTCTGGAGAAGAAGGTAGTGACTACGAGGAGGAGGAGGATTCTGATGATGATGCTGAGGCCAATGGCGATGGTGATAGCAATGAAGACGATGACGCTAATGACAGTGAGGATGACGATGATGATGACAACGACAATGGTGAGGATGAGGACGACGACGACGAAGACGAGGAGGAAGAGCAAAAGGAGCCACCATCTAAAAAGAAAAAATGAGAGCTTTTATGTTCGATCGTTTTCTTTAAGCGCAGTCTTGAGAAGCTTAGATTCTTCTTGAATTTTTTCATTATTAGATGAATCAGAAATATTTTAGTTGGTTTAAATAGATTTAGAAGAAGATTGATATTAGGTAGATTAAAATCTGATTGTACTGGCTATGATGTATGTGCATTAATGGACCATTCAGTTATTAAAGGTGTTTCTTATCTCCGCACTTGGGAGATTTGCAGGCTAATGAGCTCATTTCTTGCTTCAATTTCATGACTTGTCCCTGATTTTGGTTTCAGCTTTGCAGCTCAGATTTTCATCATTTTGCTTAAAATGGCAATTAGTCTTCCTGTCAGATAACAATGGACATCATCCTGGAGTGACAACTAACTCAAAATTTTTGCACAATATTAAAAAGCTTTAATTTAAAAAAAAACAAACAAACAAAATAACTCATTTGCTTGTAAACCCCAATAAGTTGTGCATCAACTAACTTTGAGTGGAAAATTGATTTTCATTTCTCTTCACAACTTATCAATGATAGCTTATAAAGTTGAGAAGGTCATGGTCTTGTTATTGAACTACGAAATCTGCTCATTAAAAGCCACACGTTACTATGTGGTGAAATTCAATGAGGAACAAAATTTCAATTTTTTTTTCCAAAATTTTTTATAAAAAATATATTTTTTTATGGGATAAAATGAATAACTATATTTTATTTTTCATAAGACAAAAATGATATAATCCATTGTTTGGACATAAAAGCAAAAATGTCATGTCCCCAAATGACATAATCTCGAAGCAATTCTGTGCCAAAGAATGAGCACCAAAAAATTATTGATGGCAAATACCAAGGCGAGAAGGTCATGATTTTACTTGTATAAGGGCTATGATTTCCGCATGAATCTACTTGTTTAAAAGATGTTACCACACCATTTGGTCTTTGGTAGAATATTGTAGGAATTGAAAATGACTATGATCTATTTGGAACAAAATAGTTTATATATGATATATTGGAGGCAATTAAAGGTTGAAAATTATGTGCTGGTTTGTTACTTTTAAGTTCAATGAAGTAATATTGAGAAACGATTTTCGTATTTTTGTTTCAAGATAACATGTAATCGCTTATATTTATCAGAGTAATTTATGATTAGATGTATTGTTAGAATGTTGTGAAAACATATATCAGATGAAAGGTCTCCTATCTGGGGTATGAACTAACAATTTATTTTTCAAGGAAACTGGATAATTCTTATCAATTTTTTTTTCCTAAAATTTGCTTGTACGAAAATTTAACATTGTTAGATACGTATTATTTTCCATTAAATTTTTTTCATTTTTCGGTTGATCATGGTTTGTTGTTTGACAGGGTGTTAATAAGTTGTGGACTTCAGATGAAACGAGAATAAACAATTAATCGGAAAGAATTTTAATAGAGAGGAGTAAGAGAGAGGATTTAAAGTTTGTTTACTGTGAATGTGATCACTGGAAAAAATTCATTTTGTTTAACTGTATTTTAATTTGATTCGTACGTGACTGATTATAAGTTAAATGAAAATTGAATTTCTTGGTTGCAACAAATTTTCTCTATCCAATATTTTCTTCTCGGAGCAATTGTCTAATTTCTTTGTGGGCTTAAACAGTGTAGATCCATCAGGCTTAATTTAGTACTAAACGATAGTGTAAAATCTGGTATTTCATTGTGTTTTCTGTTAAAAGAGATGTCGTTGAAAACAAATTAATGAAATCCAACGAATATTACTAGACATGTAAAAGGTTTGTACAAAACCAACTACTAAAATTAATCAAATATTGTTGTCAGACTATTTACACATCGTTTGTATTAACGTCTTAAACAGATTTTGTGAAAAAAATTCTGTATAAATATATGTAGTAATCACACAATCATCATCAACTTGAATTGTGTTGATTTTCAGAGTTAGAACAAAATCAAGACAAAAATGATAACAAATAATTTGATCAGTTCTCGTCTTGTCTATTTCCTCGTATTATGTGTTTTGCATGAAGCAACAAGAGCTGTACCAACTGGAGATCTTATTGGGGTACCACCATTTAATATAAGCCAGAAGGATTTGCTGAAACATTTGAAATTGGGAGAAAACATCAAATTTGATGTTCCTGCCCTCTATGTCTTTGGCGACTCCGTGGTTGACAGTGGTAACAACAAATTCTATGACACACAGTCGAGGGCAAACTACACACCATATGGAATTGATTTCAATGGCGGACAACCTACCGGTCGATTCACCAATGGCCGAAATGAAGCAGATTTTATAGGTAAAGAAGATGAATTTCAAGAAAACAAAAATACTTAATGAAACAGTTGTGTGTAATGATTAATGTTTTGATCACTGCAGCTCAAGTCCTTGGATTGCCATTCCCCCCTCCAAGCTTGAGTTTGGAAGATCCACAAGAGATTAAGAAAGTCAAAACGGGTGTCAATTATGGATCCAATGGCTGTGGCATTCTTCCTTATAATTCTAACTTTCTGGTGAGATGCAAAAATATTTGTTTTCTATAGAATGTATATTAATCTCATTCTGTGTAATTAATTTTTTTAATTATTTTATTGCAGGGAGATTGCTTATCTTTGGACCGACAGATCGATGGTTTTGAAAACACCATAGAGAACTTGAAAGATGAGTTTAACAGCACAGAGAATATTGACTCTTATTTGTCCAAATCGTTGTTCTTTATCAACACTGCAAATGCCGACTTAACTTTAATATACAATAACAACGCTGAATTAAGAGCAAAGTTCAAGAACAGTATTTCAGAATTTGCTAAATATGTCTGCCAAGAATTCTCTTCAAGGCTAGAGGTAAATCAAAAACTATAACTGGTTATAATATCCTTGATTAGGCACATGATAATATAGCTAATTTCTTCGTATTCAACAGTGGTTGTATAAGCTTGGCGCACGCAAATTTCTAGTGAACAGTGCTGGCGCACTAGGCTGTGTGCCAGAGCAATTAGCCTCATTCGAACCTGAAACAGAGTGTGTCGAGGAAACGAACGATCGTGCCATTGTATATAACAAGCACCTTTCCCAATTGTTACCAAAGCTTCAATCAACTCTCCCAGGATCTAAATTTGTTTTCGGAAATGTTTTCAAAGTTTGGTCAGATCTTTTGGCTTCGCCAGCTTCCTATGGTATCTGTTTCTATGAATTGTCTTTTTTTATTACTAATAATAAAATTTGTATGAATGAATTGATTACAAGTATTTTGATGCATGCAGGTATTACCAACACAAAAAATGCTTGCTGCATTGATGTGTTTAAAAACGAGACAAGGCCTTGTGATCCGAAGGTGACTGAAACATGCAGCAATAGGAATGATTATTTGTTTTTTGATGCATATCATCCAAGTGAAGCTACCCATTTCATCTTCGCAACACGTTGCCTGAAAGAGTCTTCGATTTGTTCGCCGATCAATTTAGTTGATTTGTTAAAAGCTTGAGTTTCATATGCAACTTTACCTGTTATGATTCATTTGTAAGTGTTAAGAGAAATAATTAAGCTGATGATGATAGGAATGAAACGATGATAATGTAGGAACTGTTTAACATTCGTTATAAGGATTTATTGGATGATTATATGGCAAGAATCGATACATCAATTCAAATGATAAAATTTATGATCAATCGTTTGCTTTCGCTATTTGGGCTTTTCTTATGTACACTTTCTTGATTTGTTAATAAACCTTTGAAGGGTTTCTCTTGTAAATTGCTAATGGTATTCAAACCTTCTAATTGTTAAATATAATTGTTTGGGCTTGCTCTAATTTTTATGTTTCAATTTTTAGATCAAATAGTAAATTCAATATAATGTGTATAGCAATTTAATCTAACAATTTCTTGTTCAATTCTCCACAAACACTAAAAATTAAAAAAAAATTATTTAAATTTATATGGCAAAATTTATGAAATAAAATTGAATTTATATTTGAGAATATTAAATATAAATGTCTGAGCTTACCCATACTTTTAAACTTAAATTTTTAGTTTAAGCAGCAAATTTAACACTAATCTACTCCAAAATCTCCGGAACATTTGAAAAGGCAAGGGAAGGAAAGGATTCTTAGTAGCTAAATCCTCCCATTGCAGCTCCTTCAACCAATCTTCCTTTCCTCTAAGATAAAATTTACGTTGCTTAGCACTGTTTGAATCCAGATAAAGCTTCTTAAGCTCTGGGCATCGAAGTATGTTAATTTCGTTTAGATGTGGAAACAGCAATGCCTTGCAGTAAATTCTCTTCAAATTCGGACGCTTTGCTAA
>CP135548.1:4308086-4327345 GCA_032402905.1 Khaya senegalensis | reverse complement strand
TAAAACAAATACCTTCCGGTTTGAAGAAAAAGAGAATTATAACATATACCATTGCAAAACAAGTCACATTGTTGCCTAGCATTATCACTGATAGAAGAATACATTTTCGAAAGCAAATATAAACGTAAGTCTCTATAAATGCCTCAACAAAACAAAGTCATCGTCTGCGTCAATACGAGTGCATCAGATGGATGGAAAATAACCCCACAAATACTGTAACATAGGATGCAGCGAAACTCCAATAGAATGCTACCGTATCAATTGCAGATTCGTCGTCTTCTGTTTGACAGAATGTTGTTCCTGGTGATTCCAGTACAGTAGTGCAAATTTTGTTGATCGTCTAAACGTAAAAGACCAGGATTACCTGCATAATATCTTTCATTAAAGCTCGCAAACCGTCCTGCATTAGAAATTGGGACAAACAAGTTATTATATGTCACGTTGAATTTTGATAAAAAATTAAGTTCAGCCAGTTGCACTTAATTTGTTATGGAAAAATCTAGGCTCTTTATCATTTTCAGATTGAGATAGCTCGCAGATGTAGAACCTTGTAAGAAATCATGGGAAAAATCAATGCACGGACTTCTTGATTGTTTCCAATCTCGGGTGGGATGTCTCCAGTTAATTCGCTGCACGAGTCCAAGCCAGTCACAACATAAGACGAGTTTGCTATCCCACGAGGAATTTGGACTGATAACACATTGCTGGATATGCCTAAGACATCTAATTACATGGCTTTCGACAATCCGTCTTCAATCTTCTCAGTAAAGTGATTGTTGTCTAATTGTAACCACAAATAAGTGAAGTTCTTATGTTTAGGAAAAAATTTCCCTTGAAATTTCTTAGTTGATAGGCTCAAGTATAACAATGAGAAACAACTGGTGACAAATTGTCCAACTCTCCTGAGAAATCATCACTAAACAAATCCATTGACTAAGTTTTTTCATCGCCCGCTTGTCACTTGTTCCACTCGTGCTGAATATAATGATAATATTAAAATTTAATCACATCGTTCTGTTTTTTAGATCAATTCTTCGCCAACTGATCAGAATTAAAAATCATTGGAATTGATACAGCGATGTTATTCATCAAAAGCCAAAATGAAAGTCGCATTTAATAGATGGGTGTTCCACAATTTTTAGGAGTTAAAAGTGCGAAAAAGCATACGAGTACTCGTATTCATTATTCGAATCACACCAAGAAGTTGTGGAAGATCAAAAAGGACATGCATATGCAAGGCTTTATTTCTAATATAAAGTATTGTACGAGCCGCAGCAGCAGGCTCTTATAGAGTTCAAACCATCCACTAGTTAAAGACTAAGCTTCGCTTCTCTTCCAAATTGGCGTCATCCTTTCACTTTTCAAGGGCTGAAATTAGAAGAAAATCTATCAAAATTCGTACTCAGTGAGGTACAGAAAATTTTTCCTAATTCTTTGGCTTTGCATATAATAAGTAGAGAAATTAATTTATCCGTTATGGTCGTTCCATGGGAGACGATGAATGAGGAGACGGTGGAGTAGGTCTAAAATTATCTCTTCCCGCACCCACAAAAACTTCCAATGACTGCTCGTTATCTTCGTTAACTGGCCTGCTTTTTCTTCCCCCGTAAGTGATGCAGAATGTGTTGTCCTCCTTCATTTCCAAACCTATTCAAGGAAAACGTGAATCTTTTAGCATGACAATATTATTACCAAATGAATATCTGCAAATACCACTTAGAGATGAAGTATACTTCACCTCTCAGAATTAACCGATGTGATTTCGCCGACGAGCATGTATTGAGTCCAAGTAGCAGAATCAGAAGCAGAACAAAGAGTGCGTTGGTGGTAAGGAATTTTGTCATTTTAATCAATAACTAAAGAGCTAGCTTTAGGAAAATGACTTCGCAGCATGTTTACTCTTGTATATATAGAGCATATTGTATTACAAGTTAAAGGCCCATGCTACCTATGGTTTTTTAAAATTATTTTTCTTTTAATCAACAACTCAAAAATCAAAGCACAGAATTATAAACTAAAGAAAGAATGGAACCGATGTGTTATTACCCAGCTGTCTTTTGAATTTTTTTTCATAAAAGCATATGGCCACGAGGTCCTTGTTCTTCTTTTATATTGAGGTTGCTTCTCCATGGCTTGGAAAATCGAGGATTTTCATTTTTTTTTCAGCCACCTTTTGGATGAAGTCTCCAAAATGTTGGGCTATATATCTTAACAAAGGCATGATGGGCATTCCATAATTAGTCAACAATTCTTAATTAATATGCTAAAGCCGACGAATGATTCATAGTTATTCTTGATCTCATTCGTTGAGATAAATATTGAACTTAAGCAGCTGTCTCCTTTATTATTTATAAATTTCTCTTATGTACGTTTGTGTCCAGCTAAACTCCCAACAACAATGATTCCACGAATTTCAGCAGAGACCTCTAATATATTAAGATACATATCATGTGAATATTATACCATATATATAATGCTTTCATTATTTTCTTTCATTCACACCCCTTTAGACATCAAAGATTTTATCGAATTTTATTCTGTTATCAACAATAAGAAGTTAGAAAACGTTTAGAATTAGTGGATTCCAATTAATACCATCAACTATGGAGGATTAATTCAAAACTGTTAATTTTTTTTAAAGATAATTTTGGTAAAACAAAGAAAATTTTGTGGAATTAAAAAATAAATTACATTAAACAGAGGGATGTAATAAGTTATTCCATGAGTCTTATTGTGAATAACTATATGATCTCACTCTTGTAAGAAGAAACTAAAATTTCAAGGAATGAAAATGCAATTACACCGTTAACCTACGGAATGTAATTGAACAAAACGGTTGGGACGTAAATTCTTTATTTTTGAAAGACCTATAACTAGTAAATACAAATATTATTTCAAAATCTTTGTGCAATGTTAAATCTAATAAACTATGGATGTCGTCCATTAGGGGCTCGAGGGGGCTGTGGAGTTCTTCTAGGATGATCCATATCCCGTCCTCGACTTTCCTGTACTGGACTAGGACGTAAATTCGCAGCCATTGGCCATTTATCACTGGTTGTCTTGCATTTTCTGCAACCGGTAACGACAGCAGGAACGGGTGATTCGGCTACACAGCTTTCTGGGTGAAGTAATAACATCGCAAATAATGCAAAGACTGCAATAATATTGGAGAGTTTTGCCATTTTGAAATGGCTAACAGCTTGCGTTCTGTGATGAATTCCTCCCTAATGTTTATATAGAATTTCTGTATGTTAATATTGGTAATTGTTTATGGCGTTGTCTAAGTTGGCGACTAAAAGCTTCTAAGATTATTCAAAAATGTAAACCAGAAAACGAGTGGAGACTTTGAACGTTTTAAGTCTAGGTCTCCTCCTTTGAACTTGGCTCATAAGAAATAAAAAGTCTTTGCGTTTCATTTTGTTGCGTCCACCTATGCACAATGTTTTATATGCTATTTCACGTTTTTGTGAGAGTGGTAAGTATTTTCTATAATTTATTTAACAAATCTAACATTCAACTTGTATCTAACCTCCGTATTAGCAATCCTGAATTATTTTTTAAAAAAAGGAGAGAAAATTTTAAGGAAGATAATATCGTACATTATTATAATTATAGGAACATATAATTAGTGAGAAGTGAGAAAATTATGAATTGATAATAAATATAAATAGTTTATAAGATTTCACCATCTAAATATTTATTTATTTAATTAATTAATTTATTCTTTAATTTTTTATATTTATTATCAATCTTTATTTTTCTTTTCTTGTTAATTGAACAGTCTTATATATTATTATAATTATGTGATTTATTTTTCTTTATCTTTTTATATTTATTACTAATTTATTTTCATCAATTGAATAATTCTATCGTATTATTATAATTATATAATTTATCTTTTTTTTTTTTTATATTTATTATCAATGTGTAATTTTCTCTCTTTAAAATTTTTTATATTTATTATCAATTTATATCTGTAATTGCTTGTTGGGTATGAAGGTATTGTCCCATTAAATCTATCATGAGAAAGATCAAGGATTCTTGGTTTCTAAGATGACAAAACTGATCAGGAATATGAACTTGCAGATGATTCTTTCCCTAAAGAAGAACGAAGCTCCAAATGCTCATTGATAACTTGAAGAATACTTCCAGAAAACTCATTATCACTAAAATCGATTGTGATCAGCCAAGAGCTATTAAGCAATGCATTTGAAATTGACCCATTGAAAGAATTCTTTTGCATATAAAGGAACTGCAATGAGGAACTATTGAAGAGAGTTGTGGATCCAGACATCATATTTTCAAAGGTGTATAAAATTTTAACACTTACATACTGCCCAGCTGAATTGGACTGTTACCTGATAAAAGAATTTTTTGACAATAAAAGAACCTCAATACTTGAGAAGTTTTCAATCCAATCCGGAATTTGGCCAGATACCACGTTGTTGGATACATCTAAGACCCATGACAATTTGGCCTTTGACAGTCCATCTTGAATACTCCCCTGAAGTAGTTATTTTACAAATATAACCACGTCTATTGAGTCAAGTTCATAAATGATGGAATAATTTGCCCATGAAACATATCATATGACAAGTTCAAGAATAACAAAGAGAAGCAATCAGTGACAAACTACTTTAGGTAACTCGCCTGAAAAATTGTTGCTAAATAAATCCAAGAACTCGAGTAATTTCCCCGTCACCAATGGAAGAAGGAATATTGCCTTCACAACTATTTTTTGCGATGCTTAAATACAACATATTTGAAAAAAATGAAGCCAATATTGTTGGGAAGTTGACCGCTGAAGAAATTGTTGGAAATACCAAGATGAAGAAGCAAATCATGTTTAGAATTGGGAGGTTGAAGAGTTCCTGTTAATGAGTTGTCCTTCAAATACAGAGCTCCTAATTTAGTGTTATTCTTCAACAACCAGGTGGGAAACGTTCCATCCAATTGCAAATCGTATGGTATGAAAGGAAACTATGAATGTTATGTAAGTTGGAATGATTCAAGTAGAGGGCTTTCCATTAAAATGTGAGGCGCCATGGAACATGTTCATTTTTCACTTGTTCTGTGCTTAAAACAAGTATGAATACTTGAAGCTTTGAAAGTTTGGGCAATGAACAGAAAAAGAATAAGCCTTTAAAACCGTTACCAGCAAGAGATAAGAACTCAAGAGACGGGAGGTTAGCAATGGCAGATGGTAGATTCCCACCTAGCTGATTGAACGAGAGATCAAGAAATTAATGCAGGTCAAGTTGCTGAGGCATTGACAAAGGCAACGATCAAATTTATTCCACCTAAGATTCAGCTCCCAAGATTATTCAACTTACATATTCCTGAAAAGGAAAGGGAGAAAGGACTATAGTAGGAATCACAACTCTACATAACCCAAACTAGTTTCTCATATTTGCTAATCGTGCACCAATGTCAAAGCCTGAAATGAGTACAAGGACCATAACAGGAAGAGTAATAATAATAATAATAATTATAATAAATTAGCATACCTTGTTTATATTTGAAAACTTCTGTTAATTGATTGCGTTTAGGATTAAGGTGGTGAGTGAAAAGTTAGCAAAGTTATATATAATAAAATACATTCGTTAAAATATTATAAACAAGATTTAAGATCTTCAGTTGTTTTGAATTTCAAAATCTATCAGAAGCTACAAAAGAGATAAAATATTCAAGAGAATTAGTTTTCTTGCCACTGAAGATTGGTTCTAAATGATAGACAATATCAGAATACATACCTTTATTCCTTCGATTGCAACCATCGAAATTGTTGACAGACAAACCAAGGCTTTGAAATTCTTCAAAAAGGATGAAATAATGACAAATTTAGAATTGGATAATCAAGGTAAGCATGTGCATAATTTGATTTCCTTGAACTATTAAGTGAGAGTTCTACCACCTGTCTGGTGGTCAAGTTGCACTTAAACTCGCTTTCAATCACAATAATCAGAAATTTTATCATCTGTCCATGAAATTAAAACATTATCTTCATTAACATCACTGATTGAATTTATGAACGCCTTAATTTCTTCTATTTTCCAAGTAACTTTTTGCATCCATGCAGCTGGTAGAAACCTATTAATGCAATCCAAAATAAGAGCTTAATAAAGAACGTTATCTCCATTGGAAGGATTAAATTTATCAATCTGCTTAATTTACTTCTGAAGAAATTTTATGGAAATACACACACACACACACACACACACACATGCATGCATGCTGAGTGCTTGACAAATATTATCTGCCCAAGTTAAAGAAGGAAGATGAATATGCAATGAGGAAAGATGAATATGCAATGAGGAAAGCTTCACGTACGTACATTGAAAGGCATATTTATCCCAATTTTATTTTATATTAACTTAATTTATAGATCCAAAACGTGTGTATTTAATTTCAAAAACTCAAAGCATATAACATATATTAGACTCGCATTTGCCAACAGTTCGAAATGTCACATAATCCCTTTCGAAATGCAGTAATTAAGAACAAATTTCTACCATCAACAGGTTAAAATAATGTAAAATATAATGTAAAAAAACCAAAAAAAATTATTAGGCAGACTCATCAGTACGTTGAAATGGTAATAATAAGCTAGATTAATTATGGTGCACCACATCATCATGAGTTGCAGGGTCTACATCTTGACAAATTACAAATGAGAAATCTAGGATTCCACTTTGTTTTTACCGTCAGTTCATGATTAAGACTGACCCAATAATCAAAGTAATTAACTAAATAAAAAAGTTGATTGAAGATTTCAGAAACTATAATTGAGCAAAGCTGTAATGAATAGCTTTCAATATGGTTATGATTATTGAGAAATGCATTAAGTGGGTTATGTGTGAAGATTAATAGTTTTTTTTTTTAAATTTAAAATTTAATGAAATAGATTTAATTCAAGTAAGTAATTATGTTTATTTCTAAATCAATAGGAGTATTTAGACAATATTAGGATAATACAAAAATTTTTACCCAATTAATTTTTTTTTTTTCTAAATCAACATAAAGAACTTTAATTATTTTAATAAATTACCCTCACCCAATTAATTTATTTCCATCCTTTTTATATAAAATTATTATTGATTAAATTTATTATAATTAAACTTTAAGTTGAGTTATTATAAATAAATAAATTATTAATAAGTTCATATTTATGTTATTATTTAGTTAATATTATTATTTAAATATTTATGTTATCAATTTTAGTATTTATCTTATTATTTAAATAAAATAATATTATTAAATTAAATAATATTATACATAGTAAAACAATTTTGTTTGTTAAAAGCCCACTCAACGTTTATGAGCAAACTTAGTGTGCAATGCAATGATGGTGTCGTCCACTCAATCATTCTCTATGATTGAGTGTTCCCTTGGCATCTTCTACCTTTCCAAGAATCCTACATCATCAATCGGACGGCCCAAAATTTCGGTGCTTAATCATTTATGTGTTGATTCTCACAACCAACCTCTCCCTAATTTAGATAAATCTTAAAGCAAAATTAATTGGAAATTCATTCTCATGAACCGCCTTCATTAGTTTGATTAATTAATATCAAATTGAGCGAAGAATAAGGTCAATATTAGATAACCGGCAAAATAAGTTATTAACTTTGTTAATTGTAATTAAGGTCGAATATCAAATATTCATGTATTTTTATTTTATTTTTTTAATTTTTATATTATCAATTTTAATTTTGATATTTATATTTTAAATATTATTTATTATATATTTAAAGTATTATTTATTATTTATTTTATATATTTTAATTTTTTTATTTCAAATATTATAAAGATTATTTTAAGTCTCCCATCACACAAAATACATGCACTATAACCAAGTTCTTGTAGTTAATGTGAATTAAGAACTTAAAATTTGTTAGCAATTGATCCTGAATATTATTAGGAGTAAAATACTTTCGATTCTAAATATGTTCTCGTGTGATGTAACATTATGCACCGATGTGTTGACTACACATGACATCATGAGTTTAAAAGTATTTCCAATCAACGGTGAGGGAGAGGCAATTAATTATATGTTGTGAAATGCACCGACTACACATGGCATCATGAGATTCGAAAGTATTTGCAATCAACGGCAAGGGAGAAGAAAGTACTTTTACGTGGACTTTTCAGTGCCAAACCGCGTTGAGCATTGACGAAGAAAGCAAAGTCAAGATCACCCAATACAAGCAAGTCAATGTCTGTCGTCTTTGCATAATTGCACGGCGTAGAGTTAACAAGTCGTGCATAGCACCAATTGATCCAATCGGAAATTTATATTTTTTAAATGTTAATGTAAAAAATAATTATTTTTCAACAAGAAATTCCAGGAAAAAGTGTAGAAATTTCACGAAAAGAGTGTATGAGGTGTAAATTTACTCATTATTCTATTTAAATGCAAAAGGACAAACTAGAAAGAAATAGTAAGAAAATAAAGAAACTCCTTGAATTAAGAAACCCACAAAATCAAAAGTGAGAAACATCCTAAACATCCGAGAAAAGCAATCAGAAGAGGGAAAGAAAAAGGAAGAGTGAAGCAAATGCAAAGAAATTACAAGGCCAGAAAGACCTGAAACGAAAGTCTGCAAAGCTTTTTGTTTTCTAATGTCAAAGTGCAATCCCTCACGCAAACTAAGGAGAAAAAGCAGTGGAAATTACCATAACTCGGAGACAAACAAAAAGAGAAAAGATTGAAAGAAAACACACAACCAGAAGATACAGCTCTGCATTTTCGATCGTATTATAATTAGCCACAGCGAAAGTAGCAGCAGGAGTCCGCTGCTTTTGCTGCAAAGTCTTCTCTCCTCGTTTCTTGTTTCAATGCCCCGCTGACCCCGCATGACTAATCATTCAATGCCAGCCGGCCAGCTATCTTGCTTTTTATCATTTTTATTTATGGATTATTCTTTCTTTTCTTCTTTCAAATTCAAAGTGTACAAGATTTTTCACTGCACGATCTCAACACTTTCTCTTTGGTCGTTATTATTACATCATGAAGACATTATAGTCACTTAATGTAACATCTGGACTTTGAAATAGCTAGGCTCTTATCCTTTCGGTAGTTGGCAAAAAATGTGAATGCATCAATAACAAACTTAAAGGCACTTGGGTCCATTCATTCTCCACTTTCAATAACAAAATGATATAATGGGATACAATTAATTGATCATAATACTAATTATAAAATATTTTTAAAAAAAATTTAAAACATATGGGTACTGTGTGTGGAATAATAATATCGATGGAATAGACTGATTTACATGATAAATGCAAGATTCATATAAATAAATGTATAAAATAGTGAACGAATTTGGTATTGATACCCTTTTGAGAGGTGGAAAATTACTAGAAATCAACCGCAAATAAAACGTGCACTCAAAATATTTGTACTAAACCGAATACGCATGCTTTAATCCAAAGAATATGCACCCAAACATCGCCCAAACTCGTCAAGCAAACCTTGGGGGAAACACCAACTCTTTCATTCATTCCTTCCCATTTCATTATTTCTTTCTCCCCCACCTCACATGGTAGATAAAAACCCTTTAAAAAATTGAAAAATATATTTTTTTTCCTTCTTTCTCTCTTATATATAGACCAACAAACTTTCATTTCATTCTCACCCATCTCTTTCATGGTTTCCAGTTCCAATAGCTACGCCACCAGCTCCAGCGCCATGTCGCAGCCAACGGCAGCTTACGGATCAGACGCATCCGCAGCCAACACCACTTTTGTCCAAGCTAACCCATCAAATTTTCGCACCATAGTACAGAAACTAACCGGCGCCCCAGACGACCCATCGGCCCCAAAACTCCCCGTCACTCACCCAGCACGATCCATCACCACCAGCCCCGCCGGACTCGCTGGAGCAATCATCGGCCCTAAAAGACCCGCATTCAAGCTGCATGAACGAAGGCATACAGCCAAGAAGCTCGAAATCAAGCTCAACAACAGCAACAACAACGTGTACAGTAATGGCTATGAGATGTGTTTCTATAAACAGCGTGGTTCCTTCCTTGTTTCTCCGGTGTCGACATTGGAGTTCCTAGCGCGCGTGAGCCCTAGGTCTCCACGGGAGGAGTTCTACGCTCGCGGGAGTCCCAACAAAGAGTTGTGCGAGGAGGAAGAGGATAGAGCCATTGCCGAGAAAGGATTTTATCTGCATCCAAGTCCACTGAGTACGCCGAGGGGAGCTGAACCTGAGTTGCTTCCCCTGTTTCCATTAACTTCTCCTAGGAATAACGATGCTGATAATGCTTCTCATTAATAATCTAATTAACATAGTAATCTAATCTTAATTTGTTATTGTCATGAATGAAATATCGGTATTAGTGCTTTGACATGTATTAATCTGGTAACGGGATATTATTACCTTAATTTCATGTATTTAATTTGTCCATTTTGGATTTCTTTTAATTTTCCTTTCATTTCGAAGCAGTAACTGCAAAATTAACTGCCTGAAAATATGATTTACCAGTAATTTTACCAAATTTAAAGGTCAATATCATTTCTATATGTTCTCGCGTGCATACACGCGCAAGTATATCTACTATTCTCATTATTTATTTATTTATTTTTATTTTGAGTTTTATTCATGTAAATATAAAATATTTAATTAGATTATCTTACAAAAAACAGGTTTTGAATGACGCGCTCAGAGGCGCGTATGACGTTGTTGTGAATGTGATTTCTGATTTGCCCTTTTTAAGGTAAAAAAAATTCTCGTGCTACAGCTTTGACACCCACGTAAAACTATGGACATAGGATTTAGTAGCATTAATGGCTCAGTAAAGGTGGCAGCCGTTGGATTTAATGACAGCAGTGTAAATACTGTACAGGAAGCAAGCGGCGCCTTTCTCTGACAATCCAACGGGTTGGATTCGTCCGTCCCTATTTATTACAGTCTGTGCTGTGCTGCCATGTCAGACTATGACCAAAATTATTGTATAGTCTCTGCCACAAGTCCACCAGTCATTTGAGTTTCAGGAGGTCACTTACCCAATTTCAAACTTCAAAATCACATCAAATTTCGGCCGTCCGATGGGCGTGATGATAACCCAAAGGTTAAAAGTGAAGATAATCTAGTAATAGGGTCGGAGTGTCGGTAAAGTAGAAAGCAAGATTAGTGGCAATGGTTGACTTCCAACTCGAAGAGTGGTAAAAAGGTGAAAGCTGGGCATCGGTTGACTTATGTCATAGGGTTAAAAAGTGTAAATTAAGTGAATTCACACTGTGTGAAAGCAATATGGTAAGAAAAAGAAAAAAACTATACTTGATAACTCAAGGTATAGCATAAAATTTTACCCTTTTGGGAACTCGAAAGGAAGATGTACTGATTTGAACTAACACAACACTTCAAAAATCTTTTCATAGATGTGTAGTTTTGTTTATGTACAGTTAATAATTATTTTTTTTTAGTGTATTTTTGTATTAACTATCAATCATAAGAATATAATTGCTCGGGTAAAAATTTAGATCAACAAATCCTCATCCTTTAAAAATAATGTACCAAGTCTGAAACACGCTTTAAAGTCTATTCAAAGTCATAGCACAGCTTTACTTAAAACAATAATGATAATAAGAGAATTCATAAGATAGTTGGTGATAAAAGTCAATTTTCTTCCCTCGTGTCTTGTATGATGTATTTTAATTTGTTGAATTTCTGAACTCATTGACAATTCTAAAACCAAGAAAGCATGAACAGAGGAAATTCTATTCATCCAAAGGTGAAATTTGCCTAGCCATTTATGAATTTTTAACACAGCAAACTAGTTCTTCTTGTTCATAATTTTCTTTATTCTTACTTCTAAGGGGGGAAAAAAAGAACAGGTAGGTAGTTTTCTCAGCATATTAGAAACTGCAGATGCTGAATATAATTAACTTGGTGTTAGCATGACCATTAATTAAAGTGGATCCTACTGGTATTTTTCTTCCTGGAATTATTCTCACAATTTGTATGTACGTTCTGTGAATTGTAGATTTTACAGTCCAATTGTGTACTTCTTCTTCATTTGATATTTGCTCGTAATTCAAGTCAAAATTTTTACTCGACCATAATTGCTTTAATTGGACTCCCATCTGCCTGGTTTGGAGTTAGAAGATGCTTGTCTACCACCTACCCTCTCAGTTTGCAGACAGAGCAAGACAACTAGACAAGCGTTGATAGTCGTCGACCAGCTCGGGTTTTGCATGCAGGTCGGGACAGCGATGATCCTATAAGTTTGTATACCGTCCGGGATTTTGCAATAGTTACATAATCGAGCTATGAAACTGTCTGCCCTTCATACATTTCTTTTCCTAGCCAACTATGTTGCTAATAAGACAACCATCTCTGTGATATTTTGTGCAAAATAAATTGCTGTAACAGTGTAGATTTTCCTCTCGTTTGAGTTCTTTTACAGTGAGTTACCCTACTGTAGTATACCTATTGGTTACTTTGACACAAGTTTGATGAGTGACAAGGGTAAAGTCAATCTAAAGAAGGGGAAAAAGAGTGAAACACGAGAGCCTATACATATGATCCAATTTTAATTATATTTATAAATTTGTTCACATAAGGCAAAAAAAACTTATAAAATAAGAGAAGAAAAAGAGTGAAACATAAATATTTTATTTTTAAGCTCCAATTTATTTTGTAATGGTTCGATGGATCAGCAGCCGTATATATTTATACTGTATAAATTTTCATTGAATCGATTCACCCTTAAATTAAACTTACTAAAACCTTAATATTAGCACTAAAGATCAATTAGAATTAGTTGAAGGAATTACAAGAAGAATTAAGGTATATGATTTAAGGGTGCGCAATTAAAAAAGCATTCAAAAGCAACAGGATCATACGAATCAAATATTTGATGTCTCAAGATCCTAAAGAAAATATTAACCATTCTAAGAAGTGATGTGGTGTATTAAGTTTTGTGAAGACTAATTCAAAGCGAAAACGTAAGAAATTATTATTATTATTATTTTTGTACACCAAGGTCGAAGGAGTGATTTAATAAGGCGTTTGAAGTCTCGACCAACTGCGTACAAAAGTTATTATAAATCTGCTAACTTTGAACAGTCACAATTTTCTTCACGCGTTTTCTGGTTTACTAGTCATAATCTTAGAATCATATTGCCGGTCAACATAGGCAATTTCAAGTCAAAACAGGCATAGAAATTCTATATAAATGTGGCACGGAGTTATCAAATAATTCAAGCACTTAAGTCTCTTACAAATGGAAAAAATATCATCGATTGCAATCTTTGCATTATTTGCAATTTTATTGCTTTACCCTGAAAGCTGTTTAGCCAAATCACCTGATACTGCTGTCCTTAATGCATGCAGAAAATGCAAGACGAGCAGTGATAAATGGCTACCAGCTTGGAATTTTGTTTCTCAACAAGCTTCTCGAGGCGGAGCAACTCCACCGTCTCCTCAAGGTAGGGACAGGGATCAACCTAGAAAAACTCCACCGCCTCCTGAACCCCCTACCGGGAAACGTCCGTAGTTTATGAGATTATTCTTGCATGTTTCTAGAGTTATTCAGTGAGTCTCAGAATGTTAATTATTTCTGTGCATGGACTGTACTCTCGAGTAATCTTTTTGGATAAAAAATAATAAATAAAAATGTTAATTTGCATGTCAATTCTCGATCCTCAGTAATCTCTAATAAAGAAAGAGGTGCAAGTTGCATCCTAAATTTTATTGTAAAATTATTAGCAGATCAAATAAAGAATCAAGAAATTGTGTTAGCTGTAACTTTTTCTTCGAAAAATGTTCAAGAACTCTATAGCTATATATATCAATATCAAACAAAATTTCTCAAGAAAAAACAATCAACACGTTTGAAATCAATTTTAGAAATTTGACGAATTAAATTAAATAGTATTTTAATATTAGCTCCAACGAATTTACCGTATGTGAAAGTGACAAAACTACCAAACTAGGACAAGTAAGCTGGAAAACATTGTCATATATGACTTCATGTACTCTTAACTTGCTTCTCAAGTGATAAAGTGTTTACATGCTCTTTGTTCCTCATAAAGAACTATATATTGTGCAGGGACTCAACAAAAAAATTTAATTTTAATTAAGCTAACCAAAATTCTTAATTACGTTTTCACAAATTTCAGTGTACACTAAATTTTATTCATACAAAACATTAAAAATACATTTATTGAGGAATATGATGAATAGGAAAGGAAAAACAAATTAAAATTGATTATTTGAAAGTCAAGCCATTGATTACATAATAAAAATATATGAATATTCTTACTTCAAAGAGGTAAATAAAACGAACAATATGTGATTATAATATGCCAAATAAAAATAATTATGTTATCATAATTGGATTATATGGACCAATTCAAACCTTGACCTTGTATTTCAAAGAAAAAAAAAACCATAACAATTCAATAAATAATAAACTAATGATTACAGCAAATTAAATCAACTTTAATATATATAAATTTAAGTTTGAAGGTGAAGGCTCAAATTCTACTTATTTAACATTTCTCTTATGTTCAAATCTGATTTTATTTAATGAACTTTGTCACATGAATCAAATAACTATTTTTTAAACTTTTGGAATTTGCAAAAGGTTTTAACACTAGACCGTTAACTCAAATTAGCTTTGATATTATGTTGAATTTGTCATTTTACGTACAAATTTAATCTTGAAGGTAAGAGTCTAGACAATGGCATTTAACAATTTATGGAGGAAAATAATTATTTATTTATGACTAATAGTAAGTTTGATTAACATACTGTGCTCACATAACTTTTGTTATTGAGAGCAATAAAATTAGGCATCATATTAAAAAATATAGTTGTGTGCTGACAATATGTAAAAATATAGTTGTGTGCNCATCATATTAAAAAATATAGTTGTGTGCTGACAATATGTAAAAATATAGTTGTGTGCCGAGGAAGAGATAATCTTTCACCTCCACCACCTCCTAATTCATCTCCTGGGGAACGACCCTAGTAGATACTTACAATTTTCTTTATATTCTGCGTAAAAGAAAGATGTGGAAACGTTTTTCTTATATTCTCCGAGTGCTTTAGATTTTAAGGAAAAAATTTATAGATCTTTAACAATCAGTTTTGTGAGATTTTCTCTTCCCACTTTGAAATACAAAGTTCGAAGGCAAAGCATGATTAAGAAAAAAACATAGAGGGTTTGAACCGTGCAAGAGTTTCATTATAGAATACGTTGAGCTTGATCATTGAAGCATTGCATTTTTACGGGCTTGTGATGTTTAACCATTTGTGATTAACTTCTGGAGTATAGATGTGACTAATAAATACAAGTATTTCTAATGTTTCTCACATTTTAACTCCTTAATAGTTGTTGAGTTGAGTGTTACCACTGATAATTAGAGATCTTAGGCTATAGTTTATGCTGTATATTTGCGAAAATCTAGTAAGTTTTATTTTTCTTAGCAGGACTCTTTTAGACTATAGTTTATGCTGTATACAATATGAAATAAAAAAGGGATAAGAATGATTTCCATTTGCAATTTCTTGGGCGAATTATTATTATCCCCTTAATTTTTTGGGTGAATTATTTGTTAGTTCCTTATTATTCTTATTATTATATTTTTTAAACAAAATTTGGGACTCTTGGAAGCATGGAAGACTCCAAGGAACACCAATAGAAGAAGTAAAACGTGGAGAACAATATAATCGCATTATAGAATGTAATTTGCTAAATATTCTGAGTGGACGACCTAGACTTTAAGCGTGGAGAACAATATCTTTGCATTCTAGAATGTAGTTGCTAAATACTCATGAGTGGACGACCTAGATTTTATTGTCCTACAATCTTTCCAAATCCTATTAACTTTTAAAATGCTTGAACTGAGACGTTTGTTTTTAAAGTTCATTTACTGTAACTAGCACCCTTACTCAACGGTTGCTTCTAACTAAAGTTTGTCGGACCTGACAAAATTTTTCCAAATACATGAACTTGAATCGACTGCTATTTATATTTGGACAACAGTCAATTTCAGCAATCAATAAGAATTGTATCAATGTATGGGAAGTATTAAAGGATTTATATTTACTGCAATTATTTGTAATTGCTTTGGCTAAACGCTTATTAGTACAGACTATTAAATGTGTGTGGTTAATTTTGAAGAAATTCAATTTTAATCCTTATCATAATACCTAGTATAGAAGAACACTATATAATCAGTCGTAATAGTATTATAACTTATGAAAGTTTTGATTTTATGTAACATATTTTATTTTTCAATTTCAGTAAATATTTCAATTGGTATTTCTTACTTTAAGAATTCATGCAAAACATGGAATACATAATTATAAATTCATATATTTCAATTTTATTGTGGAAATTCATAATTATAAATTATTCTTTTTTATTTTCATTTAAAGAAAACATTAATGATTGTTGTCCTTTTAATTTATGCCAATTTGACAAAATTAAAAGTTTTGAATTTAAGTGACAATGCAATATACGGATCAGTAATAAAATTAGATAATATTAAAATTTACAGAGTTAAATTTGCATATTTAAGTATTTAAATATCACAGCATATGTTATCACTAATAGATTTTGACATGTTACTAAAGTTTGAGAAGATGACAAATGTTTATTTAGATTCTAACTATACTAAATTTAGTTCAATTAATATAAAATGTTAATATTTTCTATTACAAAATTAAAATACTAAAATATATGAGTTAAGGTGGATGATGTTATATTATAAATTTTAATAATTAATTAATATAAAATATTGTTATAAATAAACTAATTGCTTCGTTGATAATATACTTGAAACTAAATAATTTAGTAACCAAATAGATTAGGATGTGTTTAGTATTAAAATTTTAAAATAAAATTAAAAAAGTGTCTAATAAGTATGAAATTTTAGTGGGAGACACCTAACTTTTTTTGAGTAATATACTAATTTTATATACTAAAATATTTATTTAATACAACTTTTTTATTTTTTTATTTTTGCAGGATTACCAAATTTGACAAATTTGAAAGTTTTGGATCTAAATAGAATAAAACAATTACTTTCATCAATTATTTTAAAGTGTATATCACATAACAAAATAATTCTACATGTAAATTTTAAACTAACTTAATTAATAAAGTGATTCAATATAATTATTATTTTCCTCCAATGTATTAAGTGAATTGCGTGATTTAAACTCATATGAAGAAAATTGAATAATATATCGGAGAAAATTTTATCACTTGATTAATATTTTTATTTTTTTTATGACAAATTACAATAATCAATTAATAATATATTATTTTAAGAGAAATGCTAATATACATACAGTATTCTTTATATTCCTTAACATAAATTTTAAGATCGCTACTTGTCAGCCAATCAAATTGGGAGTCTACCAAATGGCTTAGAAATTAGACACATGCAGCCAAATACACTGGATCGTGAAAATATCCCTTGACTTACATGTCTTGTATATGGAACTCAATTGCGCATTGTTACCAGTAACATTTCAATTTCACAACTACCTAAAAGGCACAAATTCTGGAGAATAATGAGAGGTATTTCAGAACTATCAAATTATTATTATTATTAAAAAATTTCAGGACTGTTGGTTCCAAAAATGAACTCAATATACTGGTCTAATAACAGAATCACTCAAGCTTGAACTTAAACTGACTTTAACAGTCAAGATTGTAACCAGGCTATCACTTATAACTAGTCAATCAACACTGAATGATCACCAATTAAATGCAGACACAAGAAGAATTACGTGGTTCGGCAATCAGCCTACATCCAAGATCAGAAACAGCAGCAAACTACTTCATATATCAGATCAAAGTGTACAAGAATTACAGTCTTTGAGAATGAACTGCTTATTCAAGCTTACAATCCTCAAGTAGCTCTCTCAAACTTCATCACAGGCTCTCTTGAAATACAAGATACAAGAAGATCAAATCTTACCCACCTCTCAAACTGAATTTCGTCGACTATAACTAATTCTGTTACTCAGTATTTCTTGATTAACAGAAATAAATAATTCTGTTTTTCCAGGTAAAGGCACCGGCTGTCATCGTCACTGTCATCCCAGCTCTATAACTGATCTTCTAACTGATGACTTAACCATCCTTCACAAGAACAATGATGATAAATGAGAAACTTTGGAACTTGTTTATAAGTAAACCATTATCGTTAAAGTATAAGTTGGTATTTCCATCAATTAAGACCCAAGTTTGCGTTACTGCTACTTTATTTGTTTACATAGTTTACACCACTACGCACAGAGTACAGTTACAGTACGTGGACTTCAAATGTAAGTACCCAAATCTCTTCGGTCTCTCACTCTCTCTTCAGTCTCTGTTTTGCCCAAATACGCTGGACCGCTGCCTAATCTTTCGCATTTTGCTTGGTTTCGAGCGTACGATATGCAAATATGTGTAAAGATTGGTGACAAGATCTTGTTCTGTCAGAGAAATGACACTGTTAGTTTTCTTGGGGGTCCTAATAATAGCCGAAGAAAACCTCAGCTTTGATTTACTCTAAAATCTGCCGTTCAATATCAATCTGTCCAATCTGATAAGAGTTTTGGGTCACACAATCTTCTGCTAGACCCAAATCGATAATATTCTTTCTGTTTTTTATTTAAAATTTTATTTATTGCAACACTATGGAGGGATTCGGTTAAGAAGAATGAGAAAGAAAACAAATTGGATGTTAAGTTCATCTGGGTCTGTATAACAAAGGAGGAAGGACTTTTTTTAAATTTTTTTTATCTTCCAGAGAAAATAGATTACAAAACTGAGATAGCAACAGCTTTGAGTATTATGTTTACTTTTCCTAATTACTAAAACAAAAAAGGAAAAATGATTAAAAACTAGCAAATCTTTATTTCAGAGCCTGCGGTCTACTTTGAAGATTTTTTTTGTGTCTAGAGAATATATCTAAGGTTTTGAAAGATAAAGGACCTTTGTTTGTGTATAGTTGGATATTGAGAAATTGGTTATTACTTGTTGGAAGTATTGCAATTGATGTGAGGGAAAGAAATGATTGTACTGTGTAAAATAAGTTATTTACTTGTCAAGTTTCTATAATATGATGTTAGATACTCTGTCATAAAATTGATTTGGTCGATTTTAAAATTAAGTTTTTCTGGACCTTACCCAGGAAGCTTCTCTTTGTCTAAATTTTGTAAGGATGTGGGAAATTTGGATAAGTTGTACTCTTCAATTATTGATCTTGGTAAAGGTAACTATATTTTTTTTATTTGT
>CP135548.1:4290724-4307586 GCA_032402905.1 Khaya senegalensis | reverse complement strand
AATTACATAACCCCATGAGAGCTGAAGCTAGACAAAACTTCACCAAAACTGCTAGTTCAGTTCAGTTGTGTTCTGCATCATGCGGCACTCAGGCAGTTTTCCCATGTCCCGTATTTTGAGCTGAAGCTGCCTCCGCCACTTTGCTGTGCATACTCGGATATAACTGCACGGGCACAGACATCCCAAGTCCTAGCTATCTCCCCGAGGGACATAGGTTGTGGAAGCCCTCGCAGAGATATGCTAAACCTGGACTTTGCCTTCACTGAAAGATCTTCGTATTCCTTGCTGTCAAAACAAATGGTTTTGTTTTATTCAACAAATTCTGAACCAAAAGATACCACTAAATGCAACTGGAAACCAATAAGAAATGAGGGTCAAAATCCAGCATTTCTTGCCTGACTTCAACTGGAAACTTGTCCAACAG
Source organism: Khaya senegalensis (assembly GCA_032402905.1). Lineage (NCBI taxonomy): Eukaryota > Viridiplantae > Streptophyta > Magnoliopsida > Sapindales > Meliaceae > Khaya > Khaya senegalensis. Next base: position 4,307,162 of record CP135548.1, on the reverse strand, counting down.
TATCGGAGAGCAACTTGGATAATTTGTAGGAACAAGCAAACGCAAGGGCTGAATAGGTGACTGCATTTCATGAAAGCAAATATAAACATGAGTAAAGCATTATGCTTATGGCTAAGATATCAAATCCTCTTGGAAGGTTTAAGAAAAGCTTTACCATTTGTGCCGATGCATACTGTGATTTTAAGTTGGGACTGAGAGCAACAGCACTAAATGAGCATTTAACAATTGTTCCTTCACCCCCTTCAGCAGCAGAACCAGCTGCAGTTGGATCAACATCCTCATCACTGATGTCAACCACAGTGTCTATAAGTCGCTGATTTATTTCCCTTATTTCTTCCAAAAGGGCATGATTAGCCTGCAAATATGGTAGAACGATGATGGTGAAAAAGCCTCTAACAGAAGCCTAGTATAAACGCAAGGAAAAATAAATTGTGACTACTTCAAACCATAATCATAAGCACATTTATTTCTCTGGCATTTGATTCATATGATTTGATTTCTATGCATTAAATTAAAAGAAAAAAAATGTGAAAACTGGAATTCCGCAGGATTGATAGGCTGCTTGCTGCTTGAGACTCTTAAAACAAAAATGCACTACAATTAGTAACTTATTAAGAAAAGTTTCAGTCTTCAATCTCCTGCCAAATATGAACTTGGAAAAATGATTATTTTCTTTTTTAATGTTTTGGGGGAAAAGGATCTCCAAATACAAAATAGTCAATCAATTATGAGACTCAAATAAAGCTTTATAAAATAAATTCAACCACAAACAGCCGGTTCACATCAATGTTGTTCATATAAAATTAGAAACTAAGAACAGTACCTCTATTCTGGGCCTCTTGATGCTTGAAGTTGCAGTTGACTCCAGATCAGAGGTCTCCAAACCATTCAACTGCTTGAAACTATCATTCATGCTGCCAGCTGACGATACAACACACAAGGGCATTGCACTTGTGTAACGCCTCATTTTCCTAGGTCCAGTTGAACCATCTTGTGATATGAAATTTTTAGCTTGCAGACGACACTTTGTCATGGCAACTAAATCCTCACCAACTGCAGCTCTAGACCCATTAACTGGTGCGGATCCTGCTATCCTATCCATCATACTCACAACTGAGCCAATGTCACTGACAGATGCACTCAGTGCATTAGGTGACATCGATTTCACCTGAAAAGCACAGATAAAATTGTAAAATTCAGAACTGATAAATTTTAAGAAAACAAAAGAATCCTTCCTTTTATTTGGAGGAATATCATTAAACACCATAAAAACTCAGGGACCAAGAAATGAGATAATTTTACCGCTTTGATTAAGCGCTCAAGAGGCTGCTCTGTAACAGTCGTTTTGCTGGAAACAGTCATCAAGGCATTACCATGAGCACCATCTGGAGAAGTAAACTCAGCAAGCAAAGGTGAGGCTGATATCCCTGGAGTGCCAATTGCAAGAGATGCAGCCACTGCTTGTGCACTGGTGGTTTGTTGATGTCCAATATTTCCAGCATTTGAGACTAAAGAAATACCAGACAAGGGTTTCTCAGAATCCCCTAGCATAGGGGATGGAGCCGAGGGTGTTGAAGGAGATGGAACAACGAAAGGAGAATTTGCAGATTGCAAGGGGGTTCCAGTTTTTGTGAGTGATGAAAGCAGATTTTGTTGGTCAATCTGTGGAGAAGAATGTTGTGGTATTTGAGGGGATGCAGTCTGAAGGAGTTGGGGTGAAGAAATATGAAATGGAGCTCCTGGTTTCAATGGTTGATGGGAATAAGCTGAGCGCTGGTTCAACGACAGAGGTTGCTGAAAAATCCCTGACTTACCCTGCCTCATCTTCATGTCATTCACATCATTCATCTGATGCAACTGTTGCGTTTGGTGTGTCTGCAGCTGTCCTGGCACTTGCTTTGCTTGTTGGTGCAATTGCTGCTGCTGCTGCTGTAGTAGTTGCTGCTTATGAATCATTTGCTGCTGCATCTGGCGCTGATGAAATTGTTGTTTGAGATGTTGTGACTGTAATATTTGCTGGTGCTGCTGCTCCTGCTGTTGTTTCAAATGCTGGTGTTGAAGCATATTTGAATTCGACTGGAGGGAATTAATATTTGACTGAAGCATGTTCACCCCACTATGTGATGGTAAATTGTTAATACTTGCCTGTTGGGGAGCACTAACATTATTATGTTGCATTGACCCTACATTAACCTGATGCATTGAACTTAGTGAACTTCCTTGTCCTGAATCCATGTTGGAACCTGGCTGCAACGAACTTAACATGTTCTGTTGTGCTGTTGAGATCCCCGAGATAGAAGAAATTGAATTATGCTGCATACTTGTCACATTGTTCGGTTGCATAGAAGCCACTGAGCCTTGTAAGTTCATTGATTGCATTTGTGGGTTGATTTGGTTGTCATGAGTTTGCGTTTGACTTGGAATTTGTGATTGTTGCTGCTGCTGCATGGAATGTTGCATGTGAGGTGGGGGAACCGGCCCTTGCTGCATTGTTGAAACAGGCTTTCTGGGCCTATTTGTACTAATAAAATTAACTATCTGCTTCTCATAGGAACCTAGCTTCTCCTTAAAACCAGGTGTGATATTATTTTTTGAAACCTGTAAAAACGATATGATCCGCTCCAATATAGTCTTAAATGTTTTCAGCTTTTCAAGCTGATCTGACTTTGGTTGTTGTGGAAGAGAATCATGCTGACAAGCAGAAACAGTAACTTACATAATAAGCAGCAGCCTATTGCTGGATAAAATAACAAGTTAACAATATTGATATGGACACAAATGTCAGTAAATTTGACTTTTGTTCCCTTTTCCATTTACTAAATGGGACAAGGGAATAAACAAAGGGGATCATTTACCTGCAGCAGTTTAGCAGCAATTTTCTGGTACATTTCATTTAATTCGGGTAAATACATCTCCTTCATTTCTTTAATCTGCAAATTAATATTTGCAAGACATCGTTGTTAAATACTTCACTTCTACAGGTGCTATAGGATACAATAGATGGTTGTTGCATATAATACTAGTTAACTATGGCTAAATCAAAGTAAAGATATTGCTTAGAACTCTGTCCTCTACTAGCTGGAATACTAAGATAGTTGATATATTTAGTATTTAAAATAGAAGAAAAAGGTCAGATGAAAGAAAAAGAGCTCATGAATGCAAATATTTAGACATTGAAGGATGAAATATGTATAATTTGATGCATGAAAACATATTTCAGCCTCAGAACTTATAAAAAATTCAATTGTAAGCATCAATCAAAGCCATCAATTAGGTGACTAACAAGTAACATCATTGTCTGCATAAAAAGAATAGACGAGAGAAAAAAAAAAAAAAAAACCAAATAAATTCATGGATCAGTCATGCGAACACATTCACTTAAATTGTTCCTTTGCTTACCTCTAAAAGATAAAAAGATTAAATTACCCCACTTTAAAGCAAAATTACCGAATTACAAGTTATATATTTATTGAAATTCCATGGAATAAATTAACATGTATCTCAAAAATAATAGATGCCTTCAGAAGGCAAATCAAGAAAGCAGTAGCCCCTCTTGCCCTTCAATCAGTATATTCTGGCATTCTTCACTGAAGTTTTTTATACAACATCTGAGGTTGCTTTTATCATTTACCAACTGTTGACACCAAAATAAGGCAAATTGTTTGAAAGACCTCAATAGAAGCTGAAGATACTTTACATGCTCAATGATGCAATCCTGGAAGGATTCTCTATCTAACACTACTATCCCTGCCCTATTCAAGAGAGCGGAAATTTAACAGGCGATCTGCAGGATCACTCATCTTTATTATATTGGTTTCAACGATAATTTTGCTGAAGAATCTAAGAGATAGTAGATTAAGTAGTGGATAATTTTGCTGAAGAATCTAACTAAGAGATAGTAGATTAAGTAGTGGGAACTTTCATTCAATTATCGATGTGCCTTTTAAGATTAATTATTAAATTCTCTCTCATAAAATAATCCCTCTCCTAACAAGGGTGGAGTTTTCATCACAATAATATTGTTCCAGTTTCTAATTGGTCCAGTTGTTTAGCAACTACAAACATTCCTTGTAGAACCTCCAGTTTTCTGAATCTAAAATTTCATTACAAACATTCCTAGTAGATCCTCCGGTTTTCTGAATCTAAAATTTCATTTCACCCTATCCAGACCCATATCTTCATAACCGTGATTTTCTTCCAACACTTATAAGTAGAGTTCATTTGAAGGACATGTAAAAGTACCTTCTGATACACCTCCTCTTGCCAATCACCTCCATTTGCTTGTCCAGTTTGGGCTGTGGAATCAAGAGATGCTACCATTACAATAAACACACATGTAAGTTGAATGGAAAGACACAAGTCTGACTCTTACAACAATAGTCTAGCTAAAGGATATTTATATTATACACAGTGCATGCTGTAGACTAGTCGGTGAATATTTCAAAATTCAATTACATTTAGTGCACAAAACATGAAATTTAAATGGCGAGAGGCAAAAATAGGATCATATTATGCAAGTTTTGTAGGGGGAATTAAAAGCAACTCATAAAGCAAATAACAAGAAAATTGTAATTCATATGATGTAATCAAAGAGCGGATAAAGTAAGAGGGGTTTGGCCCGAAAACTGTCTATGAAACAAGTTAGGTAGATAAACAGAACAAGCATCAATTTCCCCCACAACCAAAATAATTAAAGGACAACAATTACAAACTTTTCTGGCAAGAAAGAGATGAAAGAATTTCATTCCTGTCCCCAATCAACCATGCATTTAAAATTCTTAGTTGCTCAATCATGAAAGCGGCAAAGTGGTGGCTGCAGCAGTATCAATAAAAGTGCCAGTGAAGAGCAGGAAGTGTTAATGCATGACAAATGGGTAGTGGTGTGACAGAAGCAGCCAAAACAAAAGTGGTGTCTTTACATGGGCTTAAAAACTTCACCTAGTGAAACTTACCTTAGGAAGCAAGGAAAAAAAAAAATTGAAGCATTCCTCGATAAATCATTCTTGCAACAACTAATGAGATACAAAATTGCACAAAAAATATCTCAGGAACCATAATGCACTTTGTGCAGATTGTCAAAAAGGCTGGTATGAAAAAATATGAATAAAAAATCTACTCCTGTGAAAGCACAAAACAGCAAAGCCACAACTGTAACAAGACTAATTAACTACACAGTGAAGCAGCATACTTGATGATGTCTCTTGATGGGCTCTCTGTTGTTGATATAACTGCTTTTGCCGATCCATCAAGGAACCAGATGCTTGACTTGATGCCTGAAGTCTTTGCTGCACATCTCGTTGTAATGAATTATGCTGCTGTAAACCCAACTGCTGTTGCAGCTGACTGGGCTGTGATTGAATTTGGGACATCATTTGCTGCTGTGGTGCCTGTGGTTGTGACTGCTGCCTTTGATTTGGTAATAAACTAGGAGCACACTGTTGTGTTGGTTGCTGCAGTGGAACCTTGGGGGGTTGTAGCATATGTACAGAATGTTGATTAGTTTGCATGCTTGAGTTCCCAGACTGAGTTCCAAGCAATTGCTGCTGCTGCTGTGGCTGCTGCTGTAATCCTGAAACATTACTTTGTTGTCCCAACTGTTGATGATGCATACCCGAGAGGTTTTGCTGGGCCATTAACTGCTGTTGTTGCTGCTGCTGCTGCTGCTGCAGGTTTGGAAGATTACTCTGCTGGCCAAGCAACCTCTGTTGCTGCTGCTGTAAGTCTCCCACACTGTTTTGTTGACCAATAAACTGACTCTGCTGCATATTTGCAGCACTTGATTGTTGTCCAATTAGCTGTTGTTGTTGCTGCTGCTGCTGCTGCTGTTGCTGCAGAGGCATTATAGACTGCTGTGTCATTGGTGTTTGTTGTTGATGAATACCTGCAGGCTGTTGTTGCTGTTGCTGTGGCCTAAGGACTTGTGGATGCAGCTGAATCATGGATTGTGTAGACGGCTGAACAGATGACTGTTGGTTCTGCTGAAGATTGGAGAGAGGAGGTGACTGCATCATGGAAGGCTGCATACCAGATTGCTGAGAAGATTGCAACTGATTTGCTTGTTGTTGCTGCTGTGGAGGGATCTGGGATTGCATTAGTGAGTGTGGGAGATTTCCCTGCTGCTGCAGATTCGGCTTCAGAAGTTGTTGGTGTAGCTGCTGCGGATACATATATTGCTGTGGATTCTGGGATTGCTGTTGTTGCTGTTGGGGAAGAACCTGTTGCCTTCCTGGCATTTGCCTCTGGGAATTCGAAAAAAGATTGGAAGGCACCCCATGCCCCATTGAATTTCCTATTGAGTTCTGCGAAATGCTAGATATATTTTGCATGTTGGAATTTTGGCCTACAACACTGGGGATGGAAGTCTGGGTTAAATTGGAGACAGGAGGAAGAGCAGATGGTAAACCAGAAGAACCTTGAACTCCAGCTGATGCCATGTTATTCTGAATATTTTGTGATAAAAGCTGTTGGTGTGCTTGGGTATGATTAGCTGGCAATGGGATAGGAAGTGATTGCCCTTGATTGTGAACCTGGTTTTGCGTACCAGACCCTATTCAAAATGAAAAACACAGAAAGCAACTTAGAGAACAACCATCCCAAAATCACAACCATGAACTCACTTAAAAAAGTCATTTAAACAGCGAAGAGACAAAAATGTATTTAAGATGGATTTGATTTAGGGCAATGGAGGGACAATTCACCATTTCGAGGAGAATTCTGTTTCCCTATCTCTCCTATTTCAACAACCAGAGGGAAGGGGTACAGTAGCTGATAACTCAATTCTTGGTGTACAAACCCAAATACAGAAGCAAGCACCCCTAAAAATCTACCTAGAAAACAATAGATGATAAAAATAACAAAGAAAATTCAGTTGCATGTAGCAGCCACTTTTGCATTGATCTACACAGTAATAAGTATTGACATGCCATAATTAAGATGAATGTACATAGCAGGACTACAAAATCCTATGATTACTGTAGTATACTTCTTCCATTAAAAATGGTCATATCTACCTCTTGAGGACATGACACCATGTCTAACCATGTCCAACACTTAACAATATAGTTTATAAACAAAGTCTATGGCTTTCCAAAGTCTTCGATTTTCCTAAAACAGAATAAAACTATAAGCTTAAGTTACATGACTGTCAAGAAGCTCACCTATATTGCTATTTTTATTATTAACAGAAAGTCTATGGTTTCCACAAGAAAATAAACAGTCAGTTACAGTTGATAGTACATGTGTAACAGGCCAATTGTCAAAGTGAAAATCTTGTATTTGCAACTTATATGATGGCTGGGCTTCCACTCTGATAGCTTAAGCCTTCAGCCAGTATTTGTCCAACCTAATCCTCAGATTTCTGGGAGTTAACATGTCCAATGCCTTGTGTCTACATCAAAACACAGAACTTACACAAATGTAAAAGTCTTCAATTATATATCTTAATTGAAATACTATGGCTCGGCCTCCACTCTTATCTCTTCGTAGAGATACTATTTCTAGATGAACATTCATACATTTATGTTGCGTGTGAATTAGAATAACAAACTTGCCTAGCCAAATAGCATAATGGGATAGGTCAAACTGAGAGTGAAGCTTTGAAACTGCTTCACATAAATGCAACAATGCTCTTCAACATCACTACCTGGATCAGGGAGTTTGCTGCTATTGACAGCACCATTGGGGATTGCACTCTGAGACTTTGACTCCATTGAAAGCATCTTCAGAGAGATTTTCCGCAGATAATCCGACTGAAAGTTGAGCAGTACAAAATGTTTTATCATGGTACTCCATGTTACCAATGCCACAAAAGAAAAGGGACCTACTGGCCCAATGAATGAAAACAAAACGAAAAAAGAAAAAGAAAAAGGAAAGAGAGAGAGAGAGAGAGAGAGAGAGAGAGACAAAACAGAATAAAATGCCAGAGGCTCATTTTAAGTTCCTTTTATTTTGTCTTAGAAGTTTTCTAAGCAGACTAGCCCCTTCTCCATTTTTATTTTTTCCTATTCTCTCTTTCTTATAATTTTAGTTTATTATTAACGATGACAACATTTGCATCGCCCGATATTGAGAAGATAAAGCTCATTAAGAGCCAATATCTTGTTCGTTTTCCGTTTTCATTCTTTTTTCCTCTCTTGGGAGTCTATCTTCCTATGTACCTGGCTATTGAGTAGCACAAATATTCACGTGTGTGTTTGTGCCTCCATGCACTAGACCTAGTGCACACACAAAATTCGCACAAATTCATACATAAAATCTTGGAAGAGTGGAGAGCAAAACTTGCCAGAAATGAATCCAAACTGCATTGAACTGAAAGGATAATTTACGTATAAATCAGAAAAACTATGAACTCAAATTGGAATTACCTGACTTACGGCAGCAGTATATATCTTTTCCTCGAACCTTCCAGCAATTTTCTTCAGCTCATTTAATCCCTCTTGACCAGAAAAAGGAAGATGTCTCTTTAATGTATCCATTCTATGAAAAAATAAATTAGTGAGTTACTAACTACACAAGAATTGTTCCACTGGTAAATGAAACCATAATTGGCAAAGCATGTCAAAATTTGCATAATCAAACCCCAAATGAAATTTCGAGACAATACAAAGACACAATATCCATAGTTTCGAGGGCAAACAGAACCACAGTAATCTGTGACAATTTCAATTCATATCTGAAAGAACCATGGAACTTTGTTACGATTTCTCTTTAGCAGGAAAGAGTAAAAACACACTATTAGTTTAGCGCATCTCTGTAGGACCATGACAGAGTATACCATCTTGATTGCTATAGTTCATAAGCGCATTGCTAGAAGACCGCTAGAGCTAAAGACTCCACATTTATCAGCTCCTCCGTCATGTGATAAAACGAACAGTTTCCCATATTTGGTATTTAAAAGGTCCACTCATAAAGCAATCAAGGTAAAGACTACACATTTATTAGCTCCTCTGTCATGTGATAAAATGAACAATTTCCCATATTTGGTATTTAAAAGGTCCACTCATGAACAGTTTCCCATAGTTGAGTATACCACCTTGATTGCTATGGTTCATAAAAACATTGCTAGAAGACCGCTAGAGCTAAAGACTACACATTTATTAGCTCCTCCGTCGTGTGATAAAATGATCAATTTCCCATATTTGGTATTTAAAAGGTTCACTCATAAAGCAATCGAGGTAAAGACTACACATTTATTACCTCCTCCGTCACGTGATAAAATGAACAGTTTCCCATATTTGGTATTTAAATGGTCCACTCATGAACAGTTTCCCATAGTTGAGTATATCACCTTTAAAAGGTCCACTCATAAAGCACCCAAAGGTCCAAGATGATAAAACCAAAAGAACCATCATCAACACTGAGTTTAGTTGAGAAATATAACTTATTCCTGTTAATGTTGGTGTAACTAGAAAAACAATGTTATATGTTTTACTATACTGCCTGTGTGTCCAAAAATTTCAGTTGTTGCATATTTTTTTTCATACTACTTCTTATGTTGCCAGTTGAAAACAATAAATAAGAGAAGAAGCTGTAAAAATTCAAGCTGCCACAACATAGTGCATCAAAATGAAAGTATTCAACATTTTGGTTCAGGCAATCTCCAAATCATGGTTAGCAAGGATAGTAACTACCTTACTAGCTCCCTGTATGTTCCAGCTCAAAGACAAATTTCAATCCTTCCAATTAGGTTATGCACACTGTTTTCTATTTTGAATGCAAAGCTAGTCATCATAAATCAACCCCATTGACTTACAAGAACACTTTACATTCCTGTATAAATACTACCAATTTTGGCTTCAAAGTCATAATGTTGCTACCAAATGAAGAATGTACATATGAATCTGGTGGAGTTGTTATGTCCTGCCACTGAAAAATAATATAGATGGATGATCATTTAAGGAAACTTAAAAGAACGCATTTAGTTATCACCTTGGAAAATCATTCATCATCAAATGAAACCAAATCAGTCTGGAATAACAACTCCAATAGAAACCAAGATGGTTCTATGCAGATTTATCAAATGCCATTTGGCATAGCTTTACATGTTTGGTTTATTTTGTCAGCAATGCCCCTGCTATTTCCTTATTAACTCAATATGATTAAACACTGACATTGGAAAACTACAGTGCAGAAAACCTTTTTTGTTACTGCTGAGCTGTTTTACTTATCTAGCTCAATCTGTGGACAATCCACAGCCCATTTGCTGTCCCAAACTATAATATTTTAAGCAAGGGTGTCATCTCAATTTGTCTCATACTTTATTCAAAATCAGGAAGTTGCCCAATCAATGAAATTGACAGATTAAGGATGCCCTATCCAATTAAGTTTTTGCATTCAAGGTTTGCATCTGTAACCCATATATAGGCCCTATCTGCGACTGGGTTCCATATATAAATTCTAATGCCACATATGTCTGGATTAGCATACCTTGTGAGTAGCAAATAACTAGCTTTAGGACTTCTCACGTATCACAACTAACTGCCAATTATTTTTGATATTTCCTTTGTTGGTTTCTTCGAAACATTAGTTACGTTTCACATATACACAAATGCTTAAAAGAACTATTTCAATGACAAACTATAAAATATATAGCAGTTATAAGTGATGGATTAAGTACGGGCATAAAAGAAAAAGATCATTTACATCTTATTGACAATTCTTTGTCGCGAATCAGGCTGCAGCTGAGTTCTCCAATCCCCTGTGTCCATGCTAGGCTCCCCACCTGGAGGAGCAGGCCTCCAGTTATTGGCACCCATAAAATTCTAAACCCAACAAATGGAAAAATGGAAAAAAAAGAAAAAATTAATAACAGTCGAAAGCAATTGAATGTCAGCCTAAAATAAGGTTGCAGAGAGGGGAAAAAAAATTACTGAAAGTGGAAAAATGAACATCTAATTGATTCTTAGGATTTGAATGCCTTTGAAAGTGCATGATATAATGGCATATCGCTTCATGAGGAACCTCTATTTCTAATACATTATTTATGCATACAAAAAGTAAAAAAAAAATGCATATAACAACATAAAACAGCCCTTCAGTACGAAAATTTAAACCAAGCATAACACATAATGTCTTTTGTGCTTGGTGTCAAGCCAAGGCCAAATGAAGACAATAAACTAAGAGACCTAAACTACCCAATACTCAGTGTGGTTAAGTTTGGCCATGAATCGGCTTTATAGTTGCAGTCTAATTCTGACAAGTAATCAACGATATGCCTGAATTGATCACTTCAATCAAGATCTAAATAGAGACAAATTAATCATTTACAAGTGTATTTCATATTCAAAGAACCTCTTTAAAAGCTTCACGATCTTTTTATATGAAAAAAAAAAAGGAGAACAAGGTGTCAATGAAAATCAGGAATTCATAAATTAATAGTTGTTCGGACTAATTATCTGGGTGTACATCATTTTATATTTTCAAATACTTCTTATATCCACCACTTCTTTTGTTTGCATGTTTTTTTTATTGGAAAAACAATTTGTATTGGTAATTCTTCTTAGATATTCATCAAACAAGCCAAAGTACATAACTATGCACCTGAATCTCATAACAATACACCGTGAAATGTAATAGTGTAATCGAATTAATTTAAATGCCTTCTACCCGCAAGAGCCACAGCAATTCCCATAATTCAAGTCTACTACAGTATAGTTTTGTTCAACCAACAAGCAATAATGGTTGCATTTATTACAATACAGTTATAGTTTACTCACTTGTCGTACCAAACGAATATTAACAACAAAAGAATATTAACGGTCAGCTTGCATTTTTGGTACATAACTTTTTTGATAGAAAACTCACTTGACTAGAGTTTTCCCAACATCCAAGCTCAGATGAAGTTCCACTTACATCTCTTTCCTTCATCGACTTTCTCCATGGAAATTCAATTCAATTTAATCCCTTTTGTTCAAAATAATAACATTTATAGCATCTAAACCTCAGAACACTCAATAATTCAAGGTAGGCACCCTGTGAACCATACACACACACACACACATACATATATATATAAAATTTTTTCCCCTGTAATGCTTTTCAGAGTCGCCTTTGTTTCAGGTAAACAAATATTCCATAATAGTATTTTAGTCCCATAAAATTTCATTTTTTCCCAGGAAAATGAAAACTTCAAGTTTGTGAATACCCACAAACAATATAACAAGAAAAATCCATAAGAATATTTCAAAGGAAACATATTCATATGAAAGTTCGTTGAAAGGAAATAACACTTAGTGTAGCCTGATTAAAAAGAGCTTACCAAATCTCTCTTCAGATCCATGCAAAATTCACGGATTCAAGCAGGAACAAAAATACAAACTTTAAAAAAAAAAAAAGAAACTCCTTTCAGCTACAATTGACTAAAATTTACACACGTATCATCTAACCCATCACTAAAATCAATCCCATAATAAAATTATCCACAATAATCATGGCTGATGTTGCACATTCCATTTTCATTCGCCCAAAAATGGAAAAATATTTTAAAGAAAAAAAAAAGCCAAACCTGTGTATGTATATATATTTATATAACTATTTAAAATTAAAAAGAAAATAATCACCTGAGAATTAATTGTTGTAGCCGATTATTTTCTCTGCAGCCGATTATTTTCTCTGCTCTCTCCTAGACAGATGATAAGAGCGAGAAAAGAAGAGAGAGAAAGTGTGTATAGGTGCAATTATACCTAAGGGAAAGACAAAAGCATTGTGGACATTCCCATATATATAAAAGCCATGTCCATACATGTGCTGTGTTCTGTTTCATTTATTTATTTTATTTTACACGCTTGTCTTTTTCTTCTGTTTTTTATCCTCTATATACATTATTTTAATATTAATAGCAGATAAGTTTTTGCTTCATGGTCCATTTTAAAGGCTCAACACTAATAATAACCCACAAAAATTTCCTTTTATTTATAGCCAAAACAGGCATATTTAGACGAAAATGCCTCCTTTCATTTGGTATTTTCTTCCAACTAAAACATTACAAATTGGTAATTGTATTTTATATAAATTGAAATTTGTGAACCCAGGATAAAAAGTTAGTAATTTCATCATTTTATCTTTGATTTTTGATTAATTTAAGTTTTAGTTTTCATATATTGATTACTAAAGCTTTTTAGAATCAATATGCTGATTTGGGTTAATTTGGATGGATTATCAAAGAAAAAGATGGATGATTCTAGATTTTTAAATATAAAATTACACATAAATGATTTAGTTTAATTTTGTAATGTATTAAAGAAATTAGTCAAGGCCGATCAATTTGTTTTTAGTTTATATTTAAATAAATTTTATCAATTTCATCAAAGAATTTTAATTTAATATAAGTATTTTTTGTTAAAATTTATTTAAAAAATCAATATATTTTTCAAAATATTCTCAATAAATTTTATTAAAAAAAATTTTTTTAATAAATTTCATTGAAAGATTTTAATTCAATAGAATTATGTCTCAATAAAATTTATTAAAAAGATTCTTAAAATAGCTAAACTCCCTTCATAAAAATTGTAGAGGACATTCTTAAAATGTAATTAAGAATAAAATCATCAGAAATATATATTTAAAATAAAATCATTAAAAAGGTATATTTTAACTACAAATAAAAATTATAATTATAAAAATAAAATATGACTAAGAATTTACATTAATAATTCTATTCATAATTATGTTCTTACTATCCATATAATTATAATACAAAACATAAAAAACTGTCTTTCACTCTTTCAAAATTGTCATGATCAATTGATAAGCACTGTTATAATAAAAATTAATTTGTATTTGTGTTCATAGTGAAATTATTTGTATCATAAAACTTAAATAAATAGAGATACCATGTTTAGAAGTTTAAAAAAATTATAAATGGATTGAGAAAGTAATAAACTCTTCTTATTGTCCAAGACAAAGAAATTCTGAGTAATTAAAACAAATATCTTATTATAAAAAGATACTTCTTTTGATAATTTGCATAAATAAAAAATTTAAAAGAGTTCATATGCCTAATATTATTCATAATAAAACTTTTGGAATCCGTTCATCAAATCCCAAATTATAGAATAATCTAAATTCTTAAACACATCTTAATCATAGGATAAATTTTTGCAATCCATACAACCAAATGACAACATAGATCCTTCAGCATTTTCAAACTTCTCATGATCAAATATAGTTACATACCCATCCAAGCTTCGACGCTTGAATAATGATATTGAAAATCCAAATTATTTATAACTACAGTGAGAAAGCTAATCCAGCTTATCAACCTGCTCTCAGTTTGGTCGCCGAGGGTGACAATATTCAAGCTGGTAAACAAAAAAATTAACAAAAATGTATTAATGAATACAAGTGAATATATAAGGAAGTGTAAAGTATCTATAATATTTCGAAATTACAAAAAACACACACAAATAGTCATTTTCCCTAATGCCTAGATTTTAGGACTTGCCATGTCTTAACATCCCCAAGTCCACGTTGAGAAACCAAAGTTGTATCGATATCAAAATTCATAGGGTGCATTCTCTTCATCAGAGTGATATAATATAATCTCTATGGTTTACCACAAGAAAATAAACAGTCAGTTACAGTTGATCGTACACGTATAACAGGCCAATTGTCTAAGTGAAAATCCTGTATTTGCAACTTATATCATGGCTGGGCCTCCACTGTGATAGCTTAAGCCTTCAGCCAGTATTTGTCCAACCTAATACTCACATTTCAGGGAGCTAACATGTTCAACTACATCAAAACACAGAACTTACACAAATGTAAAAGTCTTCAATTATATATCTTAATTGAAATACTATGGCTCGGCCTCCACTTTTATCTCTTCATAGAGATACTATTTCTAGATGAACATTCTTACATTTATGTTGCGTGTGAATTGGAATAACAAACTTGCCTAGCCAAATAGCATAACGGGATAGGTCAAACTGAGAGTGAAGCTTTGAAACTGCTTCACATAAATGCAAAAATGCTCTTCAACATCACTACCTGGATCAGGAGGTTGGCTGCTATTGCCAGCACCATTGGGCATTGCACTCTGAGACCTTGACTCCATTGAAAGCATCTTCAGAGAGATTTTACGCAGATAATCCAACTGAAAGTTGAGCAGTACAAAATGTTTTATCATGGTACTCCATGTTACCAATGCCACAAAAGAAAAGGGACCTACTAGCCCAATGAATGAAAACAAAACGAAAAAAGAAAAAGAAAAGAGAGAGAGAGAGAGACAAAACAGAATAAAATGCCAGAGGCTCATTTTAAGTTCCTTTTATTTTGTCTTAGAAGTTTTCTAAGCAGACTAGCCCCTTCTCCATTTTGATTTTTTCCTATTCTCTCTTTCTTATAATTTTAGTTTATTATTAACGATGACAACATTTGCATCGCCTGATATTGAGAAGATAAAGCTCATTAAGGGACAATATCTTGTTCGTTTTCCTTTTTCATTCTTTTTTCCTCTCTTGGGAGTCTATCTTCCTATGCACCTGGCTATTGAGTAGCACAACTATTCACGTGTGTGTTTGTGCCTCCATGCACTAGACATAGTGCACACACAAAATTCGCACAAATTAATACATAAAATCTTAGAAGAGTGGAGAGCAAAACTTGCCAGAAATGAATCCGAACTGCATTGAACTGAAAGGATAATTTACGTATAAATCAGAAAAACTATGAACTCAAATTGGAATTACCTGACTTACAGCAGCAGAATACATCTTTTCCTCGAACCTTCCAGCAATTTTCTTCAGTTCATTTAATCCCTCTTGACCAGAATAAGGAAGATGTCTCTTTAATGTATCCAGTCTATGAAAAAATAAATCAGTGAGTTACTAACTACACAAGAATTGTTCCACTAGTAAATGAAACCATAATTGGCAAAGCATGTCAAAATTTGAATAATCAAACCCCAAATGAAATTTCGAGAATACAAAGACACAATATCCATGGTTTTGAGGGCAAACAGAACCACAGTAATCTGTGAAAATTTCAATTCATATCCGAAAGAACCATGGAACTTTGTTACGATTTCTCTTTAGCAGGAAAGAGTAAAAACACACTATTAGTTTAGCGCATCTCTGTAGGACCATGACAGAGTATACCATCTTGATTGCTATAGTTCATAAGCGCATTGCTAGAAGACCGCTAGAGCTAAAGACTCCACATTTATCAGCTCCTCCGTCATGTGATAAAACGAACAGTTTCCCATATTTGGTATGTAAGAGGTCCACTCATAAAGCAATCGAGGTAAAGACTACACATTTATTAGCTCCTCCGTCATGTGATAAAATGAACAGTTTCCCATATTTGGTAATTAAATGGTTCACTCATGAACAGTTTCCCATAGTTGAGTATACCACCTTTAAAAGGTCCACTCACAAAGCACCCAAAGGTCCAAGATGATAAAACCAAAAGAACCATCATCAACACTGAGTTTAGTTGAGAA
>CP135548.1:4247866-4275754 GCA_032402905.1 Khaya senegalensis | reverse complement strand
TATTATATATATATATAATTAAATGATAAATTTTAACACAATATAATTTAAATTTTATTGATATGTGATGTATTATTAGATACACAAAAGAAAAGGGTTGAAAAGATCAAAGGAGAAACTTAATCTAATCATATTTGGATGTAATTAGCATTAATAAAATATAATCAAACCCCGTGTAAACAATGAATTTTGATTTAATATCACGAATGGGTTAATTAATTGTCGACACTTTCTTTCTTAGCCATGTGCATGCACTTGCCAAACACCAAGTAAAGAAAGGCAAAAGCTCCATCCGACAAAAAAAGTTGAATGGTTACTTACTCATGAATTATGTTACATGAATATAAAAAAGAAAGTTGACACACATTGAGAATGCTAATTATTATGGAATAAATTAACCCCAAAACAAAAAAGAAAAAGAAAAAGAAAAAGGAGAGCCCAAGAACACTTTTGCCATCAGCACTATCATGTTCTAGAAAAGTTCTTCTTTTTCTTGATGATCGGTTGATTTGGGTATCTTGGAGGTTTGGCCACTTTCTCATCTGTAATCAAATATGCAGAAAAGGGTTGGCCAAATTTGTGTTGTAAATTTCTTTATCTCTTGTATCAGTCGTGAATTATAAGAGACGCTGAGAGCTTGACAATTGTGAGGTCCATTTAGCTTCGTACATATTAAGAATATGACTGATGAAGAAAAAGCACTGACACTTGCACGCCTCTATGTTTCTCTTCCTTTGTATTACATGCATTTTCCAACCGGCAAAACTTGGTGTTCTTTTTAAGTGTTTGTGTTCATGGGCCAGTATAGATTTCTCAAAAAAAATTTGTTCTTCGATGAATGATTGATTAACGTTGCAGGAAAACACATTTTAAGAAGTCGTTTTCAAAGATTTAGCAATATATTTGACAAATCACATTCTTATTTGGATGCGCGCACAGAATAGTGAAAGCTGTTGGCTAGCTGTCGATATTTTTGGACCCTCGCACCATTTCTGTTACACAAAACAAGGTGCTACTTTGATGTTTTCTGGTGGATTAATGTATATATGTCAATGGTTTGAGCACGCAGAATTACCCGCATGTTTCTGCAGAAACATGAAGGATCGACTCACAGTTCGAGACCAGCTTGCATTTTGTTTCTGTCTACCTTGAGGTTGATTTTATGCCCATAATTAAGGCTAATTTATTGGTAATACAGCACGTTAAGTAATGTTAATTCTTCCAACTTTACAATGTTGCGGGAAAGGGTATCGAAAATTTATTAATTTTATAATTAAAAAATTATATAAGATTAAGGGATATTTAATACATAAACCATTTAATAAATTTTAATTTTAGTGTAAGTGGGTGTGTTTGAAAAATTATCTTAGTACCGTTCTAATGTTAATTAACTAAAATATTAAGGATCTACATTGATTATTTCTATAAATCATACGAGTAAAATATATTTTTTTAATTCTAAACACTAAGGATAGTTTTAAAAAATTTCAAATTTTGTGTATCATATGATATTTAAATTTAAATTCTTCGTAAATTTAAGATAAAATTAATGAATTTGATTATTTAGATTAATAATATATATATTTTTTGTTATTAAAGTGATACTAAATATTACTAATATAATACAATATTTACAAAAAATATCAAATCGATATTTTGATCTCATTTAATACTTTTTTTTAATTTTAATTTTCTGAAAATATTAATATTTTTATTTTCTTTTCTTCTTTATGTAATGGCATAAAGTAACTCTTGGGAGAGCAGGGAAATCAAGATTAATGGTCACTTTAGTCTCTTGGTTCCTCTAGTCGGACAAGCATTTTGAAGAACAAAAGGTATATTAAAAAACAATATGCCAAACTAGATTCGAATTGTGTTTACCATTCAATACATTGCTTAAATCTTGGACTTGCCAATCCTAACATATGCTAACAAGATCAAGGAAATTAAATTTAAAAGCAACAAATGGAACGAAAAATCACATCACTATTTCATCCTGACAAAAAGAATGCAAACTAAAAATTCATCAGATTGTGGAAATAGTGTTTATCTCCTTTGTTTACTGTAAGATTATGAAAATTGGTGTGCTGCAAAGCTTATCTTTCTTCTGTTGAAAGATCCCGAGCGGAAGTTGTAGGTGTAGACTGTTTGCTAAGCGTCTCCTGCTGTGGTTTCCCACCATAAGAAACCCAGAAGATGAAAATCAAAACAAGCATCTGTAGTACTGCAGGTGATAATTAAAGCAATGGAAGTAAATAATGAAGGGCCTCTTGCCAATGTAACCCAAGCCCAACTATTGGAGTCCATTATACAAGCCGAGAGACTGTGAGCCCATACAAGTGTAATTTTGCAGCTCTTCAAGGTTGTATGCTCCTTTCTCCATTTCAGCTTTCTGTTTTGCCAGCCCACCAAGGGTCTTCTCAGACAGTACAGCAGCACCTCACCTTGCAGCTTTTATTTTGTACAAACCTGTTATTCCATTATTTTTGTCTTTTAGCTAAATTAAGCTTCATGTAGCTCAGGTCATCATTGTTTATATGGTCTTCATTCTAGCATTGCTAAGCAGGTTGTATTTTCACCCAAATAAGAAATACAAGAAAACAAGAATTTTCTCTTCTTTTCCATTTCTTAACTACCATGACCAACCCAACGATACTATATAGCCTCAGGCCTGGAAAATGATGCTCAATGATGCCACTGAATGTTTCTCGAACAAATGTCCAATCTCGTAGCTTAACAAGAAACGATCCCCAATGATATAACGCGTAGCTCGCATAGACAGAATCCCTGATCTGGTCACAGAAACCGGCGTAAATCTGCCAGTAGTTGTGCAGTTACCACTTGCTGAAACTTGGCGGATATACTTCCTCCATTCCTGCGTGAAACACAATGATATAAGGTTATACATTTTTATCGCTTCAACTACAAGTAACACAGAACTGCTTAGATGTTAAAGCTATAAGTCACAATTTCAGTCAGTAAATCCATCAAGTGGCTCATTTGCCAAAAGTTTTAATAGTTTGATGACTTGTGTTATGTGCTATATACTTGTTTTAGCTTAATTACCTGAGCTGCATTGGTTAAGTTCACTTCAATAGTAGCAGCACGATTTCGATCGATCTTCAGAGTTGATTGTAATAAGCAGGCGGTCCGGCTGTGGCTAGTAAGACCTTGTTAGCCACAATTGTGATTACACAATTAACAACACCAAATAACTGGAAAGTAACATATCTAGTTTGAAACAAGAATCCATCGTGACGCTGGTATCTGTCACCATACCGGGAAAAGAAAAGAAAATTGTGTTTGGAATACAGCTATGAGAGTACTTACAGCAGGATTTTGTTCACCATAACACTACTCAAGATAGCATAGACTGAAAGCTCTGTAACTGATTGCCTATCTGAAGTATATGTATATGTATATATATGTAAGCAAATTAAGGATGTTGCAATAGTTAGAAATATTCTTTAATGGTTCCATGATTACTGTAAGAAAATCAATATCTGAATATACCAAGAACATGCAATGGTTTGCAGCACAGCAATGGAGCTAATCTTTAAAAGAGAGGAGTCACCATACTGAATACTATACGAAGACTGTTGGCCAACTGTAGAAGACTGTTACATACCATGATATTTAACTCCCATATTAATTTAATAATTCAATATAACATCAATAATTATTTATACCTAGAAGGTTTAAAGTTTATATTAGAGTATCAAAAGGGGTTCACTTGTTTTGTTTCAATTTAATTCTATTTGAATAGATCAAGTATAACATCTATAGAAATAGATATGTTAAAGAATATGCACAAAATTAATCATTCATATTGTTGGTGTTATTTTGGCTATCATTCATATTGTTTGCAAGCCTGCAATTTATTTTATAATTTAAATTTAATATATTAAAAAAAAATAAAAATTGGTCATTGTTTGTAACTTCCCATCAGCTGAAGATTAAGTGGATGCTTCCTAATGTTTTAAAAATTATTTTGTTATTTTTAAAAATTAAAAAAAAACATGTTTGTTACATATTTTATGTTTTTAAAAATAAAAAAATATTTTAATTTTTTTTTAAAAAAATGTTAAAAGTAACTTATTGTTGTTATCAATCATTTTCAGAAACATGTTAATATTTTAAGATTAATTGTAAATTTTTCTTCAAAATAGTTACTTTACATTTATTTTTAAAAAATAACATCAAACATATTAAAATAATTATTTTTAACAAATACTATTAAACGTGTTTCTATTTTTAAAAATATTATGTTAAAACCATAATTTTTATAATTTTTAAAGATATCATTTTAAAAACGTAATTTCATTGTCTTACCACATATGTGATGCACAACATTGTCAAAGAAAAATATGTAAAATGTGATCAGTTTGTGACTGCCATTAAATATTTAAAAAATTGAAACCCATGAAAAAAAAAATTAGACACTCAATTCATTTCCCATCATTTTCTTTGTTCTACATGAAAAATCTATATTGACATAAAATACATATTAATTAATTAGGAAGATAAAACATAATTACAGTTATAAATATCAAAATTACACTTCTAATATATATTATTGAAATACAAAACTATTGGTAAAGTAATAATTCGGTAAGTTTGGTTATGAATTTTGATTAAATTGTGTCAAATAAGGGGATTTGAATTTGTACTTAGTTTATTTTTATCTTTTATAGAAGAGTATTAAATTTTATTATCATATTTATCATATAAAATAACGGAGAATCTTCTCGTAATTTAATTTATTTTTGTTTTATAATTAGATTTTATCATGTAGTCCCATTAAATTTAATAATTAAGATTGTGAGTTAATATAAAATTAATTTTAATGAGTAATAGTTAAAAAAAGTTAAAAAATAGATATAATTATCTTAACATTAACTCATAATTTTAGTTATTAAATTTTGATTAAGCCATGTGTCAAAAAATTGAGTTAAGAAATAAGATAAACTAGATCAGAAGGGGATTGGCATCCCTTAGGTTTGCAAGAGTTTAGAAATTCTTTAATTTTTATTTTAATTATTATTTAACAAATTTTAGTTCTTATCTCAAGCCCATATAGTAAGTCTATTTGCTTCATGATCCATATTGTTTGAATCTTTTTCTTTTTCTCTTTCAAAACATTTGACCCAGGTGTTAGATTTTCACCATGAAATGGTACAATGAATGCATGGTAAACATGTCAAAAATTGAATTAAAAATTCAACATACCGTTTTGTAAATTTTCAATCACTCAAGTAAATGTCAAATTTTGGAGAAAATATTTTCTAATGATTTGACATTGACAAATCATTGAACATTTTCAAGAAACCACGCAACCTCAACCATCGATTGAATGATTGAGATAACGCTTTACAAGTAACTCTCAATCATTAGTTATCACCAAATTATAATTATTAAGTATAAGCGAAGGTAAATAGTATATTAATATAACATTGTTTCCTAAGTAATTATAATTGAAAAGAGTAATGGATTATCTCTTTGTATCACTTTTGTGTGGTGGCAAACAACAATTGGAAGATCAGATTTCTGTTATCGAATATGGATGCTGACTGATTCATGTACACGTACTCATCATGTCAGCATAAATTAAAGTCGTTTAAATGTGTTGCACATTCATATTTACATTATCTATGTGTTTACCCTCATCTATCAATTAGGATCAATTGTCAAAGTTTGGTAGCATTTGTTTATTTATTTATTGAAACTTAAATTAATTTAAAATCTGAATGATTTTACTCCTCTAACATATTTTACACTTTTAAATAGTTATTTCTCAAGTATATTAAAGGATATTGTCTCAAGATGATTTTTTTTAATTAATTTAAGAATAAAAATAATTTATTTTAAACGTATATACTTCGGGTATATTATATAAATACATATCTAATATTTTAACAGACTACTAATGAAAATATTAATATTTTAAAAAATATATTTAAAAAAAAGTAATTAATTTTTAAATTTAAAAATATCAATATAATTCAATTATATTTAGTTAAGTCATTCGAGTATCTAAAATTATTTATATTCTTAATTTAAGATTAAAATAATAATCATAATATTTTCGTCAAAATATTTTTGATTAAATTTTATTGACAAGATAAATGTAATCATAATATGTCAAATTTTTTATTTTCTGTTTTCTTTATTTTGATTTCTAAGCAAAGCTGATGTAGTATTTATTTATTTATGTCTGAAATCTACATAAATGTTAATTTAAGTCTGAATAAGCATGCATTTTTTTATATATTTCTATAAAAAATTTTAGTAAGTCTGAATATGCATGTCTTTATATAAACCGATGATTCTTTTCTCAAGACAATAAAAGCAATATTCGTGTTAGCTTTACTTACCAGTACTCAAACTTGTCTTCTTTTCCTTCAATTAATTAACCATGGCTTCTAATCCAAATCAAAAGTTCGATGAACGTCAATGGGTTATCAACGTCCGACTAGCTCTTGAAGAGGATACTGAAATGGATACTGAAATTCCTGTCTGCATATTCAACGTGCCCAAGGTTTTGAAGTCTATTGATCCCCATTCCTACACTCCCCAAGAACTAGCAATTGGCCCTTACCACCACTTCCGTCAAGAGCTCTATGAGATGGAGAGATACAAGATCGCTGCAGCGAAAAGAGCTCAAAGACATCTACAAGGTGATCATAATTTCGAGTATGTTGTTGATCAAGTGAAAGAGCATGAGCTAAAGATTCGAGCTTGTTATCACAAGTATTTGAATTTGAGTAGTGAGACTTTAGCTTGGATGATGGCTATTGATGCTGCGTTCTTGCTTGAGTTTCTTCAGACCTACGCAGTGAAAGAAGGTACGTTATCTTCATCTTCTTCGTCAAAATCAATGTCACATTTGGTTGATTATGCAGGGACAAAATCTGCTCACAACGCGATTCTTAGAGATATGGTCATGCTTGAGAATCAAATACCGTTATTTGTGTCGAGAAAACTGCTTGAAGTTCAAAATTCGTCGCTGGAAACAGCTGATGATATGTTGCAGGCGATGTTAATGGCATTTTGTCAAGAGATTTCGCCATTTAAAATGAAGAAGAACAAGCTAAAAATACGTGTTTCGGAGTGTGCCCATTTGTTAGACTTTTTATATGACACAATCGTGCCAAAAGCTGAACAAATACAACCTGAGATAACTGAGATTGACGATGCAGGCGGATCAGTGCAAGAAAATGAAATACCTCCCGTCGACACAACTTACGCAAAAAAGTTCTTCAAATTTCTGTGGCAGCAGCTTTCAAAGAATAAAAAGGGCCCAGTTAAGCTTATTAAAAAGTTGTTTTTATCAAAGGCTTTCAAAATCTTCTACAAATTGCCCTGGAGACTGCTTTCCAAGATTCCAGGATTGTCAATATTAGCACAACCTATTCAAACTTTAGTCTTCCCAGCAGATAACAAAGAATCGAAAACAGATGAAGGAAGCAACGGCATGAACAAACCACCGTCGGTGGAGGAAATCGCAATCCCTTCTGCCTCCGAGCTCTCCAAATATAACGTTCGTTTTTCAGCCACAGTTGGTGACATCACAACTATCAGTTTCGACAAAAAGACGGCAACGTTATACCTTCCGAAGATCAGATTAGACGTGAACTCTGAGGTGATATTGAGAAACTTAGTAGCTTATGAGGCATCAGTTGCATCAGGGCCGTTGGTTTTTACGCGTTACACTGAGTTGATGAATGGAATTATCGACACCGCAGACGATGCGAAGTTGCTTAGAGGAAAAGGGATTATTACGAACAGATTGAAGAATGACGCAGAAGTTGCAAATTTGTGGAATGGGATGAGTAAATCTATTAGATTGACGAAAGTTCCACACTTAGATAAAGTTATTGATGATGTTAACAAGTTTTACAACAACCGATGGAAGGTTAAGCTCAGGAATTATGTGAAGCAGTCTGTGTTTGGTTCTTGGCAATTTCTTACGTTGCTAGTAACCCTTTTTTTCCTGGTCTTGACGATATGGCAAGCTTTTTGCTCATCCTATAACTGTCACAAATTCAATCTCGGCTCAGATGACCCTTGAGTGATTACTCAGTTTACATGATTGTTCTTGTGATCTAATTCCACTACTGTATTCCGTGATAAATCGAAATTTCTTTCTTTTTTTAAAGTGAAAAAGACGATGATCGGTTATTAATTTCTCTCTTACATGAAATGTAGGTTTGTAGTGTTGCCAGAAATTGTGTTGATCATAACTTTAATGGTAGAATTCACTAAATTCCACTCCCAAATTCCTTGGAAAATAGAAATCACTAACAACCCAAATCCTGCCATAAGTCAAATTAAACCAACAATTAATTTCAGGGCAAAAAGCTTGTATTAAAATTGAAGGCAATAATTTCAGAAATACGGTCAAGATGCATACACACATATTGTTTCTGTAATGATTCTGTTTTAAGGCATATTTAAAATGAAGAAATGCTGTAATCTTTATTCGTGATTGTTGTGAAATAGAATAATTACATAGGTCAGGAATGGACTAAGTTATTGATTTTTAAATTCTTTTTAACAAATTTGGATGGTATTAAATACCAACGTTAGTCAAAATTATTAAAATCAAACATAATTAGTCAAATCTTTTAAAAGAAAATAAATATCAAAATTATGAGATTATTCATTTCATTTTTATCTTTAATGCACATTGAGTGAGAGAGGAGTTGAGTGTTGTGAATGATAACAAAAAAAGAAAGGAGTAGACCAAATTTTCTTCTTTAGAAAATAAATTTCTACCCTTTATCGTTATCCCATATCATATTAACTATCGATGATCCCAATACATTTATTTTAATGGTATATAGTTCACAAGCAGTTATCTTTACAACCAGTAAAGACAATAATCAAATACAATTTCCAGCATCATTACAAATCTACATTCCACTGCAGAACACTAAACCTTTCCTTTGCCACATTCACACAAAATCTTTACAGTAGAATCCCACACCATAAAAAAGGACCAAAAAAAAAAAGGGAAGCAAACTGTAGTTTATAGCTAGCTTGAGTGAAATAATGGAAGCAGATAATAAAAACAAGAGCAAAAAGCTTTTGATGAACAATCTAAACCAAGTGATCAGTCAGAGACTTAGAGCCTGAGCCAAGATTGAATTTCCGACAACTATAGACTGAGCAAAAAGCTTGTAATGTCATCAACAGCAAGATCATAATGGTAGCTAGCAATGTAAGGAACTGCCAGGATTCAAACACATAAAGCTTCATGTTTTTCCGAAACTTAACCTTCCATCTACTGTTGTAATACTTGTTAACATCTTCAATCACTTTATCAATGTGTGGCACTTTCATCAATCTGACAGACCTATTCATCCCATTCCACAGATTGGCAACTTCTGCATTGCTCTTCAATCTGTTCAAAATAATCCCTTTTTCCCTAAGTAACTTCACATCCTCTTCAGAGTCAATAATTCCATTCATTAACTCAGTGTAACGAGTAAAAGCCAATGGCCCGGATGCATTTGATGCTTCGTAAGCCACTAAGTTTCTAAGGATCACCTCTGTGTTTACGTCTAAACTGATGGTGGGAAGGTGTAATGTCGCCGTCTTTGTGTCGAACCTGACGGTTGAAATGTTACCAACAGTGGCTTGAAAACGGACCTGGGATTCGGAGAGTTCGGTGACAGAAGGAATCGTGATTTCCTCCACTAATGGTGGTTTGTTAATGCCATTGCTTTCGTGGGAACTGTCATCATTCGATTTCTTATATTGATTTTCTTGTGGGAATACTAAATATAGAAGCGGAGATGCTAAAACTGAAATACCTGGAATCTTGGAAAGCATTTTCCAGGGTAATTTGAAGAAGAATTTGACAGGTTTTGATAGAAGAAGATTTTTTATGAGACGGATCGGACCTATGTTCATCTTTGAAAGCAGCTGCCACAGTTCATTAAAGAATAGTTTTACGTATGTTGGGTCGCCGGAATATCTTTCTTTGGCTTGCATCCCTTCGCCTTGATCTTGAATCTCAGTTATCTGGGCCTTTTGTTCGTCTTTTGGGACGATTGTATCGTATAAATAGCCTAGCAAATGGGCACTCTCAGAAACATTAATCATTGGCAAGCCCTTCATCATTTTGAAAGGCGAAATCTCTTCAGCAAATCCAATTAACATCGCCTGCAACATATCGTCGGCTGATTCCAACGATGAATATTGAACTTCAAGCATTTTTCTCAACACAAATAACGGAATTTGATTCTCAAGCATCACCGTGTCTCTAAGAATCACGTTATGAGTAGCTTTCATCCCTGCGTAGTCAACCAAATGTGAAATTGCTCCTGAAGAGTAAGTTTTAGGTAACTTACCTTCTTTCACGGCATAGATCTGAAGAAACTCAAGCAAGAATGATGCATCAATGGCCATCATTCAAGCTAAGGTCTCATTACTAAAGTTCAAAAACTTGTGGTAACAAGCTCGAATATGTAGCTCATGCTCTTTCAACTGATCAACAACATACTGAAACTTATGTTCACCATGGAGACGTCTTTGAGCTCCTTTTGCGGCAGCGAGCTTGTATTTCTCCATCTCATAGAGCTCTGGGCGCCAGCAATGGTAAGGGCCGATTGCCACTTCTTGTGGAGTGTAAGAATCGGGATCACTAGATTTCAAACTTTTGAGGACGCTGAATATGCAAACAGGAAAATCAGTATCATTTTCAAGCTCTTCTTCGAGCGTTCGACGGATGTTGATGATCCATCGACGTTCATCGAAGTTTTGATTTCGATTAAAAGACATGTTTGATTAATTGGAGAGAAGAATACAAGTTTGTTTTGCTAGAAGGAAGGAAGGAAGGAACTTTTGGTTTTGATAGTAATGACGGCTTAGATTTTGATGTATTGAGTCGTGGGTGAAGCTGTCTAGGACCGATATTGCTTAGTTTATTGGCATATGAGAAAAGAAAACATTCTTATATAATATGTTAATGGCACACTTTTCATATGCTTGCTTATAACCTGACATTCGAAGAACTTTCACTTTGCACTACGCGTTTGCTTAAAATTTACCCACCAAAAAAGAGAGAGAGAATTCTAAGTTTACGAATATTTTTTAGAACGAAAAAATTATTTTATTTTTATTTATATAATATTAAAAATAAAATATATATTTTAATAAATATTTTCAAATGAGTAATTCGTTACATATTTAAATTTTTATCCTAAATTCTCATTTCAAATGAAATGCATTCATATATTTTTCAAATCAAAATTAATACCATATTAATCAATAATAATAATAATTTAATTTTACTAGATAATCTCGTTATAATGATCATTACGTAACTCTTTTTCTTACATTTTTGGTGCCTCCACCATCCAAGCACGACGATCCAAGAAAGTCAGTTTGTCAATTTAAGTTTGGCAATAAGTTTGAAGTTTATGGAAGAGTGGAGATATATGCATATATGAACCAATAATATTATTAATATGCTATGCATGTAAAACGATTTTGAGTTTTGTAATTGAAGGGAGTGCATCAACTGTCCACGGTCAAAGGTTATTGGTAAACAGAAATCTTACTGTTTGATTCTCATTTTCCACAGGGGAAACAATATTTTTAAAATAATTCCCATTGTTTAATGGAATATTAGAAATTTCCATCATTTTGAGAAGTTAACAAAAACATCCTAATACTTCAAAATTAGTCTATAAGCTCCCTAAAACACACTATTGTATCATTTTTAAAAGCAGGGTTAAGAAAGCTTGAGACAGATTCACTTGAGTTGTTGACCTAAACAAAATAAAAACCCTCAGTTATATATTGTTTTGATTTTTCATGAGAAGAAAAAGAAAGTTGTATTATCAAATTTAGTAACTCATTGATAAGGGATACTTTTTTAATAAGAGATTAGTAGAGTTCTTCAAAATTTAGCTTATTTTTAATTTAATTTTAAATTCAATTAGAATTATACTTTAAGAACTTACTTAAGTCTTCAAAAAACTCAGAAAAATTAGGCTTACTTTTGTCATTGACAAAAGTAAAATATATATTTTAAATTTTATTTTATTTTTCTATTTACTTATTATACTTTTTTTGAAATTCGATAAAATTTGCATATTTTTTATTTTTTCATATATACAATAAAATTTTACTATAGTTATTATATTAGGACTAAAATATTTTTATTATTATGAAGACGTTATAATTTAATAAAGATGTAACTACAAAAATTATTATTTTGACCTAATTGTGCTTATTGTAAATGATGTAAAGGTTGTTGGTTGGTTTTTATTTCATTTATAAAAATTTTTATTTTCTATTCTTATCATTAAATATCATGTTTAAAATTTAATCATGTGATATAAATATTATTAAAATTTTTAAAAATTATTATCGTCAATATTTTGATCATCTATTTTAAAAACGAATAAAAGATTGTGTTTTGAAATTAAAAAATATAAGTATTTTTTAAAAAATTTTAGATGCAATTTCTACATAAACAATTAATGTGAAATCACAAACAATTATTAATTATTTCAATAATTTGTTTTAAATATAGTATTATTTTTAATAATTTTTATCAAACATTAATTAACTATTAATATAACCTTTGTTTCCTAAACATTTATACTTGAAAAGAGTCACGGGTTTATATGGAAACTTAGTTATTGACATTTTAGAGAGAGTGTGTCCGTGTGTATTAAATTGAGTTTATCTCTTTGTATTTTTGGTGTGGTGGCAAACAAGAATTGGAAAATAAGATTTCCGTTTATCAAAAGTATTGACCATCACTGATTCACGTACACGTACTCATCATCATGCTACCATAACAAAAACTCGTTTTACAGGTGTTGCACATTAATATTTACTTTATTTATATCTTAAAAACAATCTTTTCGTGTCAATTGAAGTGAATTGACTGCAAATTTTAATATGCTACCAAGTGCACACGAATTATTTATAGCTAATGATGGCTCACCCAGAAATCGATCTCACATGAAATTGCAATGGTATAAACTCTGATTTATTTCCTTTAAATTACTAAATTTTTTTAAAAAAATTAGACAATCTAATTGAATGGTAGTGTGAAGTGATTTCAAATAGAATAATTAATTGACTAAATTAAAATAATGAGAAAACGATGAAGTTGTATTGAATCCAATGAAATAGAATAGGAATTGGTTAACCATCCAGTTATGTATTAAAATATTAAGTGAATTACATAATTAATTATTTCTAAGTCTAAGTTACTGGTTTTTTTCTACTAAATCTAGAGAATCCAAATAATCATGGTTACTTCTTCTCACTTATAATCAATTAAATAAATGACTTGATGTCACATCATTACTTAATTAATTGGATAATTACAAGGAAATCACAACCATTTAAATTAAGCAAAGTCAATGAATTTGATGTAAACTTTTGTTCAAAAGAGTTTAACTAAAGCAAGATGATATTTCTAAGACCTTAATTGTCAAAATTCTACCACAAACTACAGATGGCCAATCCGCAATTCATAATCCAAAGTATATAGGACAATGAACAAGAAATAATCTCAAATTTTGTGCAAAATTAGTTCACCAAAACACCCAATGCAATCATGATTGCAAAACCAAACTCTCACAATATGTTTAGCCTCTCATAATCAAATGCAAAAAGAAGAATCTAAATTTAAAAATAAATTACAGAAAAGATATTTTCTTGATTAAAATTACCCAACTGAAGAATAAGAAATTAAATTGCCTCTTGATGTTCTATTTTCTATTTTTTTTTAGTAATTTTTTTCCAGCAGCCCTTTCTAGTTTCTCCTCTTAAAAAGAAGAAAATTGTCTCTTTTTATAAGCACTAACAGAAAACCCTAATAGCTGTATGATAAACCCTAATGTGCTGCACTAAGATTGTCTTTTGGACTTCTTTTTCCCACAAGTACCAAAAATAACAAAAATGAAAACTTAAAAGTAAACGTAATCTTAAAATAAAACACACAAATAAAGAACTAAAAACATAACAAAATATTAGGAAAAATATTAATTTGTCAACCTCTTTCTTAAAACTTCATTTTAGTTTCTTTAAAATATTTTCAAATAAAATTTCTTAATAAGAAAAATATAATCATAATATGTTATTTTTTTTTTCCTTTTCCTTTATCTTGTTTTCTAGGAAGACTTTTTTCTTAACCATTTGTTCTTCCATCTTTTTCTTTATTATATTTTTATCATTTATGCAAAAGAATTTATTAAAAAATATATGAATAAAACTCCTAATTTTAATATTTATAATGAATTTTAAAAAAAAATAACATTCAAATTCTTTAATTTCTGTTTGTGCATGGTAGATTTGAGATATATAAACATATAACAAAAAATTATATATATTTAAAGAAGCTATCACTCTCACTATAGACTCCGCTTAAATTTAGATCAAATAAAAAAAAAATGCTAAGCTAATAAATATCATGCATATATATATTTGTATCTAAAATTTTAATAAGTCTGAATATACATGCCTTTATATAAAATGATATTTCTCTTCTCAAACCAATAAGAGCAATAATCGTCTTAGCTTCTCTCATCAGTACTCAAACTTGTCTTCTCCTCTTCCTTCAATTACTTAACCATGCCTTCTAATCCAAATCAAAACTTCGATGAACATCAATGGATTATCGACGTCCGACTAACTCTAGAAGAAGACATTGAAATTGATACTGAAATTCCTCTCTGCATATTCAATGTGCCGAAAACTTTGATGTCTATTGATCCCCATTCCTACACTCCCCATGAATTAGCAATTGGCCCTTACCACCACTGGCTTCAAGAGCTTTATGAGATGGAGAAACATCGAAAAGAGCTCAAAGACATCAACAAAGTAGTCATAATTTCCAGTATGTTGATCAAGTGAAAGAGCTTGAGCTACAGATTCGAGCTTGTTATCACAAGTACTCGAATTTCAGTAATGAGACTTTAGCTTGGATGATGGGCATTAATGCTGCGTTCTTGCTTGAGTTTCTTCAGGTCTATGCCGTGAAAGAAGGTAAGTTATCTTCATCTTCTTCGTCAAAATCAATGTCACATGTGGTTGATTATGCAAGGACTAAATCTGCTCATAACGCGATTCCTAGAGATGTTGTGATCGTTGAGAATCAAATGCCGTTATTTGTGTTGAGAAAACTACTTGTAGCTCAATATTCGTCGCTGAAAATAGCTGATGATATGTTGCAGGCCATGTTAATGGCATTTTGTAAAGAGATTTCGCCATTTAAAATGAAGAATAAACCAAAAATACGTGTTTCGGAGTGTCCTCATTGGTTAGACTTTTTATATGACACAATCGTTGCAAAGGCTGAACAAATACAACCTGAGATAACTGAGATTGACGATTCTGGCGGAGCCGTGCAAGAAAATGAAATACCTCCCGTCGACACACTTACACTGAAAGGTTCTTCAAATTTCTGTGGCAGCAGGTTTCAAAGAATAAAAAGGGCCCGTTTCGGCTTATGTAAACATTGCTTTTATCAAAATCTTTCAAAGTCTTCTACAAATTTGCCGGGAGAATTCTCTCCAAGATTCCAGGATTATCAATGTTAGCACAACCAATTCAAACGTTAGTATTCGCAGCAGATAACAAAGAAACGAAAGCAGACGAAAGAAGCAATGGCATGAACAAACCACTATCGGTGGAGGAAATCGCAATCCCTTCTGTCTCTGAGCTCTCCAAATCAAACGTTCGTTTTTCATCCATGGTTGGTAACATCTCAACTATCAGTTTCGACATAATGACGGCATCGTTGTACCTTCCGAAGATCAGATTAGACGTGAACTCTGAGGTGATATTGAGAATCTTAGTAGCTTATGAGACATCAACTGCAATAGGGCCGTTGGTTTTTTCTCGTTAAACTGAGTTGATGAATGGAATTATCGACACCGCAGACGTTGCGAAGTTGCTTAGAGAAAAAGGGATTATTACGAACAGATTGAAGAATGATGCAGAAGTTGCAAATTTGTGGAATGGATGAGTAAATCTATTAGATTGACGAAAGTTGCACACTTAAATAAAGTTATTAAAGATGTTTACTAGTTTTACAACAACCGATGGAAGCTTAAGTTCGGGAATTATATGAAGCATTAAGTGTTTCGTTCTTGGCATTTTCTTATGTTGCAAGCAACAATTTTGTTCCTGGTCTTGACCATATGCCGAGCTTTTTGCTCATCCTATATATGCCAACAATTTGAGAAGTACGGTCAAGATGCATACACAATACTGTTTCAGTAATTTTTCTGTTTTAAAGCATATTTATGCTGTAATTTTTAATTCACAAATGTACTGAAATAGAATAACTAAATATTAATTTAAAATATGAACCTAGCGAGAGATCAATTCTTTTTAACAAATTTTGATGGTAGAAGAATTTTGATACATAGAACCATGTTTATTGAGAGGTTTAATACTAAAAGGTTTATGGGCCAAAGCACTAAGCATGAATGAAAACATAAAGAATAGTTCAATTACTACCACTCAATCAAATATTTACTTCTATTTCACCTCTATATCTAATCAGTTGTTAAGAAAATTCATCACAAACATAATGTTTATAATTGAAAAGTGAGACAAAATTCAACATGAAATTTCCAAAACATAAAGTTTATATTAAGAGATCATCAAAAATGTATTTGATTTATGTGAGAGGATTACCCACACTTGATATAGTGACTTCATGGTACGTTGATTTCATTTTTTCCTGCTTTGGAAATAAAAAGTTACAGCAATTTTGTATTTAATTTAAGATTTGAGATAAGTACTTAAATATATGATAAGGCCAAATAAATAAATATTAAAAAAGGCTAGTATAGACAAAAGAAATTTATTGGATAGATATGTGAATGACATAGTATTCTATTTTTATTTATATGTTACTTAAAAGTTGAAAGTTGAGCCGTGTTGAAGGTAGAACTATTTGGTGAATAGTAGGTAATGAACATTTAATTACAAAGTAAAGAAATTGTTTTAAAATATTTTTAACTATTATTCTTTTAAAATTAAATTAAAATACAAAAGTTTTTAAAACATTTTTGCTTTTATTTTATTAATACTGTAGTTTCTAACTCACAATCATTATGAAATAGAACATGAGAAGGTACTTGACAATAAATTGATGAGGGTAGCATGATATATTTCTTTTAACAGTAATAACAAGGGAGTAAATTTGTATTAATTTTATGAATAAATCTGAGAATATAGTTTAATTGGTGCCTCGAAAAGTAAATTGATTTAAGTAAAGCGTATGAATGAGAAGCTTCCATATGCTTTATCCCATGATGGCATGACTCATCTTCCATTTTGCTGCAACTTTATTTTATTTCAGTTCTAGACCTTATAAAATCTTAATGATTAATTAGTTTGGCTACTAATTATTAGCATAGATTATACGTTTTAATATCTATAACTCAATAGAACCATTACAATAAAAAAAATTAAATTAAAAAAATAAATAAAGTTAATATATTATCACTCATTTAATAAAATTTTTATTTCATGCATATTTACTCTGAAATTAATAATAATAATAATAATGGTTTGATTTTACTGGATAATCTCGTAATAATGGTCACTAAGTAACTCTTTTCTCTGCATTTTTGGTGCCTCCACCATCCAAGCATGACGATCCAAGAAAGTGAGTGTGTCATTTTAAGTTTGGCAATAAGTTTGAAGTTTATAGAAGAGTGGAGATACATGAACAAATAATATAATTAATATGCTATGCATGTAAAACGAGTTTGAGTTTTCTAATTGAAAAGAGTGCATCAACTGTCCATGTTCAATGATTATTCGTAAACAAACAGAATAAGAATTCTTTTTCATTCTTAACTTGAAAAATTTAATACACATAAATATAAAAAACAAATAAAAGGTTAATATTTTATTTTAATTCATGATTTTTATTTTTTGTTATTTCATTTAACAAGTAAAAATAAAAAAATAATATAAAAAATTAAAAAAAATTCTTATTTAAATAAAAATTTTATTATTTAATTCTCGTTTTTTATAGAAGAAATTATCTTTTTTTTTAATTTTTATTGTTTGAAGAAATACCAAAAAATATCCATCATTTTTAAAAATTAACTGAAACATCGCTAATTCTTCTAAATTATTCAATAAACTCTGTAGAACACATTATTGTATCTCCAATAACTATATTTTTAGAAATTAAATATAACTTTATTTTCTAGGTAATTATATTTGACAAGAATAATGGGTTTATAACGAAATTTCGTTCATTGACATTTTAGGTTGTGTGTGTGTATATTAAATGGAGATTATCTCTTTGTATTTTTTGTGTGGTGGCAAACAAGAATTGCAAGATGAGATTTCCGTTGATCAAAAATATTGACCATCACTGATTCATGTACCCGTACTCATCATGCCAGCAGCATAACAAGAACTCGTTATACATGTATTGCACATTAATATTTACATTATTTATATATTAAAATAACATTTTCATATCAATTGAAGTGAATTGACGTGCAAATTTGAATTTGCTCGCAAGCGCACGAATCGTTAATAGTTAATGACAAGCTCACTTTGAGATTGATCTTTTATAGAATTGCAATAGTTTGAACTCTAATTTGTTTTTTTTAAAATTACCAAATTTAAGAAAAAAAATTTTTAGACAATCTAATTGAATGAAAGGTTGAAATAATTTCAAATAGAATAATTAATTAACTAAATTAAAATAATTAAAAAACGATGAAATTGTATTGAATCCAATGAAATAGAATAGGAGTTGGTAACCATCTAATAATGTATTAAAATATTAAGTGAATTAGATAAGTAATTATTCTTAATTCTAGATTATTGGCTTTTTTTTTTTAACTAAATTTAGAGAATGCAAATGATCATGGCTACTTCTTACTTATAATCAATTAAATAAATGACTTGATGTGAGGTCATTACTTAATTAATTGGATTAATCACAAGAAAATCACAACCATTTAAATTAAGCAAAGACAATGATTCTGATTTATACTTTTGCTCATAAGAGTTTAACTGAAGCAAGATAATGTTTCTAAGACTTTAATTCTCAAAATTCAATCACAAACTACAGATGACCAATCCACAATTCATAATCAAAAGTTTATACAACACTGAACAAGAAATAATCTCAAACTTTGTGCGAAATTAATTCACTAAAATATCCAATACAATCATGGTAGCAAAACCAAACTCCCACATTATATTTAGCCTCTCATAATCAAATACAAGAAAATGAACCCAAATATGAAAATTTTAAACATATTAAAGAAATAAATTACAGAAGAGATATTTCCATGATTAAAATTGCCCAAATAAAGAATAAGAAATTAGATTCCAAGATTATCAATGTTAGCACAACCGATGGAAGGTGAAGTTCAGTAATCATATGAAGCATTATGTGTTTGGTTCTTGGCAATTTCCTACATCGCTAGAAACTATTTTGTTACTGGTCTTGACGATATGGCAAGCTTTTTGCACTTCCTATAATTGTCATAAATTCAATCTCGGCTTAGAGAACTCAGATTAATTGCTCTTATAACATGATTGTTCTTGTAATCTAATTCCACTGCTGCATTCAGTGATAACTCGAAATTTCTTTCTTTTTTTGTTGTTAAAGGGACAAAGACCTTCTCTTATAGGAAATATAGGTTGTAAATGATGCCCGAATGGTAGAAATCACTAAATTATACTCCCAAAATGCTGGAAAAATAGAAAGCACTGACAAATACAATCCTGTAATATGTCAAATTAAACCAACATTTAATTTCAGAGTAAAAGCCTTTTATTGTCTGATAGAATACGACAAAAACCGATGCCAACAATTTGAGAAATACGGTCAAGATGCATACACACATACTGTCTCAGTAATTTTTCTGTTTTAAGGCATAGTTATGCTGTAATTTTTTATTCACAATTGTAGTTAAATAGAATAACTAAATATTAAGTATAACTGAAAATATGAACCTAGAGAGAGAATAAGGGTGGACTAAGTTGTTGATAGTTCAATTCTTTTAACAAAATTTGATGGTAGAAAAATTTTGATAAAAAAAAAAAGCATGTTTATTGAGATTTTTTAATACTAATAGGTTTATGGGCCAAAACTATAAGCATTAATGAAAAGCGAAGAATAGTTCAATTACTACCAATAAATCAAACTATTTACATTTATTTCACCTCTACATATAATTAGTTCTTCAAAAAATTCAACACAAACAAAATGTTCATTTCAATTATACAAGTGAGACAAAATTTAACATGAAATTTGTAAAACATAAAGCTTATTTCAAGAGATCATTAAAAATGTGTTTGATTTATGTGAGAGGATTACCCACACTTGATATAGTGACTGCATGGTAAGCTGATTTCTTTTTTTCCTACTTTAAAAATAAAAGTTACAAAAATTTTGTATTTAATTTAAGGTATCATGAAGAGATAAGTACTTAAATATAAGATAAACAAAAAAGAGTTATTAGATAAATGTGTGAATGGTATAGTACCCTATTTTTATTTATATGTTATTTCAAAGTTGAAAGTTGAGCCGTGAAAGATAAACCCATTTGGTGAATAGTAGGTAATGAACATTTAATTACAAAGTAAAAAAATTATTTAGAAATATTTTTAAGTATTATACTTTTAAAATTAAATTGAAATACAAAAGTTTTAAACACATTTTTGTTTCATTTTATTAATATTGTAGTTTCTATAACTCATAATCATTCTAAAATAGAATATGGGAAGGTATTTGATAATAAATTGACCAGGGTAACATGATATATTTCTTTTGACATTAATAACAATGGATATTTATCTTGTTATTAGTTTTAATTACAAGATGTGCTAAAATTGTTCTATAAGTAAATAAAAGAGAGGCCCAAGATTCTTTTAGATGTGAATTATGGAAACTTAATTAAAAAGAAGTTTTAGGTTGGAATATCAGCCTAACACTGAACAGACCGAGTACTCTTAAAGATTCTAAATCTCAGCCAGCAGCTTTGAGCCAAATGATAAGAGTTGTGTTTAATTTGGATAGGTCTTAAATACATGCATCCTGTGTATCACATTTTTGTACGGTTGTCTCGTAAAATTATATCATGCACACATCATATGATTGATTAGAAAAAGAATATTAAAATTTTTCTGAAAATGGTAAGAATCATATTAAAGATATAAGTAGGATCATGTAAGATAATAATCTTAGTCAAAATTACTAAAATCTATCATAATTAGTCAAATATTTTGAAATAAAATAAATATCAAAATCATGAGATTATTCATTCCATTTTTATCTTTAATGCACAGTGAGTTAGATAGGAGTGAATGACAAAAAAAAAAAAAAACCAAATATTCATCAATAAAATATATTTCTACCCTTTATCCTTATCCCATTTTGTATCATCTATCGATGATCAACAAGCATTCAGCTTAATAATCACATCAACTCTACATTACAAATCCACACACCCACGACACCCCGACAAAAAAAAACACACACCAAATCTTTGCCACATTCACACACAACATTTGCTGTAGAATCCCACACCATAAAAATGACCTAAAACAAAAAAAAGGACCGAAGCAAACTGTAGTTTATAGCTATCTTGATTGAAACAATGGAAGCAGATAATAAGAACAAAAGCAAAAGGCTTTTTCATAAACGCTCTAAGGCAAGTAACCAGTCAGAGACACAGAGCTTGAGCCAAGATCGAATTTCTGGCAATTATAGACTGAGCAAAAAGCTTGTAATGTCATCAGCAGCAAGAGCATAATGGTAGCTAGGAATGTAAGGACCCGCCAGGATTCAAACACATAAAGCTTCATATTTTTCCGAAACTTGACCTTCCATCTGCTGTTGTAATACTTGTTAACATCTTCAATCACTTTATCAACGTGCGGCACTTTCGTCAATCTAACAGATCTATTCATCCCATTCCACAGATTGGCAACTTCTGTATTGCTCTTCAATCTGTTTACAATAATCCCTTTTTCCCTAAGCAACTTCACATCCTCTTCAGTATCAATAATTCCATTCATTAACTCAGTGTAACGAGCGAAAGTCAATGGCCCGGATGCATTTGATGCTTCGTAAGCCACTAAGTTTCTGAGGATCACCTCTGTGTTTACGTCTAAACTGATGGTGGGAAGGTGTAATGTCGCCGTCTTCGTGTCAAACCTGACGGTTGATATGTTACCAACAGTGGCTTGAAAATGGACCTGGGATTCGGAGAGTTCGGTGACAGAAGGAATTGTGATTTCCTCCACTAATGGTGGTTTGTTCATGTCATTGCTTTCGTGGGAACTATCATCATTCGATTTCTTATCTTGATTATCTTGTAGGAATACTAAATGTAGAAACAGGGATGCTAAAACTGAAATACCTGGAATCTTGGAAAGCATTTTCCAGGGTAATTTGAAGAAGAATTTGACAGGTTTTGATAGAAGAAGATTTTTTATGAGACGGATCGGACCTATGTTCATCTTTGAAAGCAGCTTCCACAGCTCACTGAAGAATAGTTTTACGTATGTTGGGTTGCCGGAATATCTTTCTTTGGCTTGCATCCCTTCGCCTTGATCTTGATTCTCAGTTATCTGGGCCTTTTGTTCGTCTTTTGGCACGATTGTATCGTATAAATAGCCCAGCAAATGGGCACTCTCAGAAACATTAATCATCGGCAAGCCCTTCATCATTTTGAAAGGCGAAAGCTCTCCAGCAAATCCAATTAACATCACCTGCAACATATCGTCGGCTGATTCCAACGATGAATATTGAACTTCAAGCATTTTTCTCAACACAAATAACGGAATTTGATTCTCAAGCATCACCGTGTCTCTAAGAATCGCGTTATGAGTAGCTTTAATCCCTGCGTAGTCAACCAAATGTGACATTGCTCTTGAGGAGTAAGTTTTAGGTAACTTACCTTCTTTCACGGCATAGATCTGAAGAAACTCAAGCAAGAATGATGCATCAATGGCCATCATCCAAGCTAAGGTCTCATTACTAAAATTCAAAAACTTGTGGTAACAAGCCCGAATATGTAGCTCATGTTCTTTCAGTTGATCAACAACATACTGAAATTTAAGCTCACCATGGACAAGTCTTCGAGTTCTTTTCGCGGCAGCGAGCTTGTATCTCTCCATCTCATATAGCTCTGGGCGCCAGCAATGGTAAGGGCCGATCGCTACTTCTTGTGGAGTGTAAGAATCGGGATCACTAGATTTCAAAATTTTGGGAACGTTGAATATGGAAACAGGAAATTCTGTATAATTTTCAATCTCTTCTTCGAGCGCTCGACGAATGTTGATGATCCATCGACGTTCATCGAAGATTGGATGTTGATTAAAAGACATATTTGATTAACTGGAGAGAAGAATACAAGTTTGTTTTCCTAGAAAGGAAGGAACTTTTGCTTTTGATACTAATGGGTGCTTAGATTTTGATCTTGAGACGATTGGGAAACTATCTAGGGCCGATATTGCTTAATTTTTTTGGCATAGGAGAAGAGAAAACATTCTTAAATAATATGTTAATGGGCATGCTTTTAATATGCTCGCTTATAATTGTATCTTATAACCTTCCAAGAACTTTCACGTGCATTACATCTTTGCTTAAAATTTACAACAAAAAAAAAAAAAATGCTAAATTTAGGAATAGTTTTAGAATGAGAGAATTATTTTATTTTTATTTATGAATATTTTAATATATATATATAAAATATTCATCATTATAAAATTTTTTTTATTAAATATATTTATATTTTAATTAATCAATTATAATAAAAATCATAATAATAACAATTTAATTTTATTAAAAAATCTCGTTAAAATCACCCCCTATGCAACTCTTTTCCCTACATGTACTTTTGTGCCTCTTGCCATCCAATCACGACCGTCTACAACTTGATCAAATCAAATTAAGTTTACTCTTTATTCGTGTGTCTACATAAATCTGAACTCTTCTTTAAACTTCAAACTTGTTGCCAAACTTAATGTGCTACACATGTGTATGAGTTTTATGATTGCAAAGGGTGCATCAACCATCCATGGCCCATGGTTAGAATAATATGAAACATTGTGGAAACATTGCAAAATCAGGCTAGAGAAAGTCCTCCTGCATGTCCCAGCTGTCCAAGGAACATTGCTCCAATTCTTCATTTTTCTACTACTTGCATAGGAGTTGGGTTGCTGTGCAAATATATTTAAATTTTAAATTCTTTTGTCATAATTTTAACTCTTTTATTATAAAATTTGAATTTATAAGAATATACAAAGAGAAATTAAAAATAAAAATAAAAATTGAATAATATAAATGAAATAATTATGACAAATTTTTTTTTTAAAAAAAATTAAAAGCACGTATAGGATATTCAATTGTACTGTAATATAATTTATATGACTTGTTTAACAATATATATATGAAATTATATTATTTTAAATAAATTTAATTATATTGAATTAGATCTAGTTGTAATGGATTAAATAAAAATATATATTAAATTTGGTGCATAACATATCAACCTTATTAAAATTTGAATTTTTTGAAATTAAATTAATATTTATTAAATAATAACTAAAAAATATATAATATAATATAATATAATATAATAAAAAATAAATATAGTACAAGTGAAATTTGGGATCGATTATGGTATAGTAGATTGTAATATTATAATCATTTATTTTTTTGTTAATTGTTATGAGTTTTTTTATGCATATTATAATAATTATTTATTATATATATTAAATTTTATATTTTTATATTTTAAATTTTATGTTTGAATTTAAGTACTATTTATTATTTATTTATTTATTTTAAATTTTATATTACAATTATAAGTTCTATGTGAAACTTGTACCCAATGACAGGTCTTCTTTGAAACGGATAGACTTCAAAATTAACGCAGGCCATAGTTGTTTTTATCACGTGGTTAGGTATTTTTAGTACGGCCCACCAAACCAAACGCATCCAAAAACAGATTACGTTATTAAATAACTTGTCAGAACACTCAACATGGTTCTATTACAAATCCCGCAACTTCTATTATGAAAATATGTAATATTTTATATATTAAAAACGTGCTATAAAAGAGCTATTGAAACCAAGATTTGGTTTGCTGTTCCCACAAAGCTAGTAGGCTTAGGAAGAAGGAATGAATTGCGTGCATCGAGCCTGCAATTTTGGTCTATGGTTACTGGATCATGTTCATAATAATAATTTCTTGTATTTGTTTTTCTCTCTCTTGATTTTTTTTTTCTTAAAATTCTTTATATACATCAATTTTTACTTGCCGTGACACA
Organism: Khaya senegalensis; assembly: GCA_032402905.1. Lineage (NCBI taxonomy): Eukaryota > Viridiplantae > Streptophyta > Magnoliopsida > Sapindales > Meliaceae > Khaya > Khaya senegalensis. The sequence continues at coordinate 4,250,440 of CP135548.1, read as the reverse complement.
AAATTTAAATAATTAATATAAAAATTAAAAATTTTAAATAAAAGATACAGAAAATACCTTATTTTAATTTTAATTGCATACTCCACTTCCCATAATTTGTTTTTGTTTTCTTTTGTTTTGTTTGAATCATAATTGAATATGCCATTTTGGAATATGTTAATGATTGCAACTAACATGTTTATAAGTAGTTTTAATGATTGCAATTAGTATCTTATAATTAATTTTGGATTTTCTCCAACATTGACATGTGATGTGACTCTTCTGCTTTAAAAGTTACTGTTCACTCTTCATTTTTCCTTTTCCTTTATTTAGTTATTCAATTTTTTTTTAATGAATCTCTCTTCTATTTAATATGTGTGTGTGTGAGAGAGAGAGAGAGAGAGAGAGAGAGTGAAACTTAAATTCAAATTTTTTGTAGCACTTCAAACAAATTTTAGTAACTAAATTCACTAACACCCACATGCTAATTAAATTTAACCAACTAGTTTTTATGAAAAGAATTTTCTATGAAAATTTTTTTCTTAATTCATTACTTAAAATTGAAGCATAAAAAATTTATCTGATTTGGAACTTAAACATTAAATCTTTGAAAACAATAATTTCAAAATAATTTAATGAAATTTTTTTATTTTTAATAAAAATAACTAATAAATTATTTTAATTATCTTTCTTTATGATTATATACTCATTAATTTAACAATTTATAATTTTGGAGTTTCATGCCTCTTACATACCCGAGAAGGTAATAAGGTAGAAAATAGTTAACAAATTATAATTGAATTTTTTTTTCAAAATGAAGGTTTATAAAGTAGTTTACAATCAAATTATTTTTTTAAATCAAATAGACTGAAGAAATTAATTTTAAATAAAAATACTCTCTACTCTAAAAATTAAACAAATTTTATCTTTTTTATTTTGGATGGACCCCCAAACTTTTGGAATTAATGAAGAATAATAAACTATTTCAAAACCTTTCACATCCATTCCCACGAGTTTGCAATTATTCATAATTATAAAGGTTTGAGCGTTCATTTAAAATTTTTCAAATTGAATTTTCAAGTCTAATCATGTTTTGATCACAAAATCTTGGATGGAAACACTAGTTTGGATCACAACCTTTTGAGAAAAAAAAAAATTCAAACTATGGTCTTACTTTTAAGGGTAGTTTTGTTCAATACTGGTCAATATTAAGTTGTAAAACGTAAAAGTTTATATTAACAGATCAACATAAATAAATTTAATTTATGTTATAGGATTACCACACTTGCTATAGTGACTGTAAAGAAAGTTGATTTCTTTGTTTTCCTTTAGAATTTAAAGGGACAAAAATTTTGTTTTTAATTTAGAGTTTTATAAAGAGATAGATACGATAAAGTTAAATGAGGAAGGCTAGTATAGACAAAAGAAAAATTTTAAGTAAGACAAATTTATTAGATAGACGTATAAACAACGTAGCATGACACACAAATAATTAATAATAATGATAACAATGTGGTACCAAACTAAAAGCTTTCTTATCTTTATCCAGTGACGACATGGTACTTCTTTCATTTGCTGCAACATTATTTTATTACCCTTCTAGACTTTTTGAATTCTTAATGATTAATTAGTTTGGCTAATCAGTTATTAGCATAGGTTAAACTTTTGATTACAAAATGTGCTGAAGGTCAAGATTCTTTTAGGATGTGGAATATTGGCCTAAACTTGATGAGACCTAGTCCTCTTAAGATTCTAATTAAATGCTTTTAGCCAAATGATAGAGTTGTGTTTAACTTGGAAAGGTATTAAATACATGCATTCTGTGTATCACATTTTTTGTATGGTTATATTGTAAAATAATTTTATGCTTGCGTAATATAATTTTAATAGTTAATCCTGTAAATAATTAGAAAATGGTAAGAATTTCATTAAAGATATAGCTATGATAATGTAAGATACTTAGTCAAAATTATTAAAATAAATCATAATTAATCAAGTCTTTTGAAAGGAAAAAAATAAATAAATATCAAAATCATGAGATTATTCATTTCATTTTTTTCATTAATACAGTGTTAGATAGAGAGGATTAGACCAAATTTTCGTGAATAGAAAATGTTTCTACCCTTTATCCTTATCCCATATCAAATTACCTATCGATGGTCACAACGCATTTATTTTAATGGGATATTGATTATTACAAACCATTGAGACAACAATGCAAATACAATTTCCAGCATCATTACAAATCCACATTCCACTGCACAAAACTAAACCTTTGCTTTGGCACATTGACAAAAATTTACAGTAGAATACCACACCGAAAAGGGAAAAAAAAAGCAAAAAAAAGGAAGTAAACTGTAGTTTATAGCTAGCTTGAATGAAACAATGGAAGCAGATAATAAGAACAAGAGCAAAAAGCTTTTTGATGAATACTCTAAACCAAGTTATCAGTTAGAGACTTGATGCTTAAGCCAAGATTCAATTTCCGGCAATTGTAGACGGAGCAAAAAGCTTGTAATGTCATCAACAGCAAGAGCATAATGGTAGCTAGCGCTGTAAGGAACTTCCAGGATTCAAACACATAAAGCTTCATAT